>JAULUF010000009.1:727500-857500 GCA_031834385.1 Semotilus atromaculatus
TTCTTCTGCATCTTCTTGGACTCCATCTCTCTCCTCTTCGTTCATGTTGGACTCCTCCCTCAGATTCTCTTAAATTATGTCTATTTTGTCTGCGGCCATGCCGATCTGACACTGTGGCTGTGACTTCAGAGTGACCCATGTGCTGGGTTGGAGCCCAATCTGGATGAGACTCGTCCATCTCATATGCTGGTTTACCTTTTGGGAAACAAAAGTATCCATATTGAAACAAATTCTTGCAATCAACAGTGGGAATACTATACACTCCTCACTCACACACACATATATATGTGTGTGTATGTATATATATATATATATATATATATATATATACACACATAACGCTTCAGTTCCAACTGAACTCATGTAGCAAACATACTTACAAGTGTTATAAAGAGAATTTCTCGTGCTTCAGTTACAGTGATCAAAAATTGCTCTCTAGTTCTGGCTGGGTTACACCTTGGAATATCTTAGTGGCTCAGCTGAGTGCTTTGTTTACATCCCATTCGTTCAGCGCACTTTATTTGAACTAGCGTAACTTAGCTTGCTCACTTTGCCGCAAAGTCGACAGAATAGTGCTAATTAAGTTAGACAATGCAGAGGTCTTGGTTATAGGACAGCAGACTCCTTTCATTCGGTTTTCAGGCCAGAAAACAATAAAAAGAAAGTCCGCTGTCTATTTTTTGCCCCGTCGATCATGTGAACGGATATACGCCTTATTCACGCCAGCGCCATCTTTGATTTTTAATGAGAATGAAAGCGAGGCTGTGAGGGATAGACATGCATCTCTTCAATGGGCTGTACTGTTATTTAATGTGTTTTCGTTTTGTTCTGCTCATGAAACACTGGAAAAAATATCTTTCCAAGAAATTTCAGTTGACAAAAAACTCCCGACAATATAAGCTGTGGAAAATTATAAGTAATCTAGGAGCTTTATTCAGCTTTTTACAGCGGATGCCATTGGGAACACGGCAAGTCTATCCCTCACAGCCTCACTTTCATACCTGTCATGGCGCTGCTCTGAATAAGGTCTATTACATCCAACAACACAACATGTTCTTCCCATGATGGCGCGTCAAAAAGTGACGTCACGCTGCCACTCTCTATAATGGTAGCCTAATGCTGGTTGAATTTCCTTTTGTTTAAACCCCAGATAAAAGTAAAAAGCTATTATTTTGCGTAGATCCATGTCCGAGGCAGTTCGACTTCACAAGCCCATTTCTTTAAACAAACACACACACACAATTGAAACACTCGCTATATGCGCCAGCTGGACGCGCACCATTATGAATGCCTGTGCGGCAATGTGAAACAACGGGAAGCACACACACAACTTCTGCGGAAGACTGTATTCTCGTACTGTTTCGACTTATCGAAGTGTTTCGACTTTAATCTCGAAATGTTTCGACTTTAATCTCGAAATGTTTCGACTTTAATCTCGAAAAGTTTCGACTTTAATCTCGAAAGTTTCGACTTTAATCTCGAAAGTTTCGACTTTAATTTCGAAACGTTTCGACTTTAATCTCGAAATGCTAGTTCTTTTACATTTTTTTTTTTTTACGTGGCGGTTCAGGGCTTCTGTACTGATGTGATTATATTATGACTTTTCTTAATTATTATGAAGGAACGTTTTAATTTTTTTCATATCTGACATCAGTGACATCAGTTTGCAGCTCTGCCAAGCTTTGTAGGAGACATATATTAACTGTGTATTATTCTGTATGCATCTGCATATGTAGTGCATGTATTAATGTGTTTGTATGTATTTTCTTACATATAGAAATTGATTATATTGATATATGGTTATTGATTATATGAAAAATATCAAAGTTTGCAAATATAATTTGTTTAGTATTTGTTTTGTTTTTATGAGCCAGTTAAAATAATAAATAAAATAATAAATTGTATTTATACAATTTTTGCTAATTCTAAAATGGGAAAGAAATTGAAATGAAATGTGAATTGTGTAGACTTGTTAAAAGTTCAAGATGTTCAAATAAGGAAAACAAGGAATGAATTAATAAGGAAACCATAAGCCTGTAAAATGTATGTTGTTTAAATAAATTGACATATGTAAATTAAACATATCAGTGAAATATATGGTTTTAACATATTATATTATATAAACAATAAACATTGTATTAATATATGTCAATATACTAATTTAATATGGACAATTTATATATGTTATAAACCTATATCTACATATATCTAGAGATATGTATATATGTGATAGCAATATATTGTCTTATATTTAGCATATATGATGGCGTCATTTGCGATATAGGGACATATATGTCATTACATTTCCGTATCAAACTCAAAACGTTAACTGGTTAAGTACGCACAAATTGTCACGGTTTGTGGATTCAAGCTGTGTCCCAATGTGAAGGCTGCATCCTCCGAAGGCCGCGGACTTCGAAGGATGCAGCCTATTCGTCCTTCGAAGGACGCACCTTGTAGCCTTCGTAGGATTTCCTAATTGCGCATCCAGGTGTTCCCGATTACCGCTCCATGGCGCCAAGCAACAGTGCGAGACGGAGCTGCCATCCTGATGATTAATTTGTTATAATTGAGTAAACAGCTATGGAGCCAGAATTGGCTATTGTCATTTTTATGTTTTATATTTTACTGAGGATGTTAAATACATAAATTTTCTAAACGACATTTAGGCCACTTGTCTTTAAAGTAAATTTTTTAGAAGGAAAAAGTTCAGTAGGCTATAAGCAAAAAAAGACTTCACATATAAAAAAGAAATATAACACAAACACAAGGTTAGGTTATATAAAAATAAAACATTCATAATTTATTTTATGATTAACATATTACTGTCTTCTGTGCAGGGACGTGCACAGGAATTTTGAGAGGCAGTTGCTCTGACCTGAAAAAAGGGCAACCTTTTTTTAAAACCCTATTTTTTTATTCTGTATTTTTTTTAAATTTGAAAATAAATAATCTGGATTGAATTGACAGATGGGGGAAAACTCACTTCTAATAAAATAAATAAATAAACGCTTAGATTTCTGGAAAAAATACAATCCTTTTTTAACCTTTTGGCTTCCCGTACATTCAGTTGTGCTTCTTACTTGTATTCAGTTCTGTTGGTACGTATGGTAACTCGGCAACTACGCATGATTTGTATTATGATTGCGTAAAGGGAACACGAATTCGGGTAGGGAAACGGATCGACTGCTTCACCGGTCGCGTGCAGCGCTGCAGCCACGGAAACAGAGTTTTGCCCTTGACCGACTGACTTTCACTTTCGGTGCCCGAATGGAAGTGAATGAGGCTTTGCGATTTTTTTGTTTTTGTTTTGATTTTTTTTATCTAGGCCTACGTGAAATTCTGCATCTATTGGACAATTTATTTATTTATTTATTTATTTATTTATTTTCCCCCTCGGAAGGGCAACGTGAGTCGAGAAGGGCAATGGGCAGTTGCCCGGGCAACCTGAGCAACCCCCCTGTGCACGTCCCTGCTTCTGTGAACTCAACGCAAATGATAATAATATTATTATTATTAGCCTACATTTAGGCTACATATTTAGAAGGCGCTTTTATCCAAAAAAGGAACAAAGAAATTCGTCAAATGTCAGTCATAATACAGGGCTAAGATTATCACAAATAAACACAAGATTTTGACGCAAATGTGTGTGGGAGTGTGAGCGCGCACTGCATGGCACGGAGGCGCGGGCGCGAACACTTGCATTTTCCCATCAACAGTGGAAACAACTTAAAAAAATACTCAATAATTTCTGGTCATACAGAAAAGAATAATACATCATTCGCAACTACTTTTATTTGTCCCAACTCACATAACAAGAAAACGTTGTGCTTTTGTAAAATAAAATAAAACAATCAGTCGCGCTGTCATGATCTCCGTGAACTATGTTCACTTTTAATCGAACAATTAAAATGCCTCATTATTTATTCAGACACATTTATTATCATTAGCCTATAAATCATGGTTCCAGACATGGCTCTTCTCATTCAGCATTGCGGGAAAAATATAATTTCCAGGTTCTAATCTGGCCTTAGAAAACCAGTAAAATCGACATTTGTCCCATAGTAATTTGTGAATATTTTAAATGTTTAATAAAGGGGCAAAAAGTCTTTTTTTTTTTTTTTTTTTTCGCAGCATTTGTGTAGCCTACTGTTAAAATTTTGGTGTTCAACTTTGGCTTTTAAAAATACAACAACCTTTCATTTTTAGTTTTTCAATTACGGCTTAAAAAAAGAAAAACGAATGGACGCAAAAGTAAGCTACCTTATATTATTAAATATTTCAAATAATGTATTTGTAGAAAGGTTTGATAGTCAATCAAAATACTAGTAAAATCAAAGACTTTAATCTAAAAAATATCACAAAAAATAGTGATAACTATCACTAAACTATCTTTAGTTTAATAGTCCGTGTAAATTTGCGTCCATTCGTTTTAAATTTTTTAACCCGTAATTGAAAAACGAAAAATGAACGGTTGTTGTATTTTTAAAAGGCATAGGCCTAGTTGAACACCAACATTTGAATTTGAACTGTAGGCTACACACCAAATGCTGCACCAAAAATGCTGTCGTCACCGGCGCGCAATGAATTATGGGGTAGGATCAGGGTAGGATAGGCCGCTAAGGATCCATTTATGTATCCTTCCTTTCACGGGGAAACGAAGGGTGCATTTGGCGTCGCTTTTGAATCAGGGTAGCCTTCGTCGCGCTGCGATGACGCAACCGGCCTTCGAATACGGCCTTCGAAGGATTCGGAATTGAATTGGGACAGCCTTCATCGCGCCGCGGTGGCGCAATCGGCCTTCAAATGCGTCCTTCGAAGATGCAGCCTTTGAATTGGGACAGCCTTCGTCGCGCCGCTGTGACGCAATCGGCCTTCAAATGCGGCCAATCGGCCTTCAAATGCGGCCTTCGGAGGACGCAGCCTTCACATTGGGACACAGCTTCATTGTCTCGCCCCGCTATGTGTGTGCGTGTGTGTGTGAATGGGCGCGGCTCATAAGCACGGCTCGTTATCTCCGCTGATGAGCTGATCAGCGCCAGCTGTTATGAATGAGGATGTACTATATATTGTTTGTCACTTCGTCTTGTCTTTGTCAGATGGTTGTGGAGGTTCCCTGGGACTCGTCTCCGTTCCCTGAGTTCCAGTGCTCACCGTTTCTCCTGTGTTCCAGTTCTCACCGTTTCTCCTGTGTTTCCGGATCGTTGTGGTCGTCTCCCACACCAGAGAGTTCTCACCGTTTCTCCTGTGTTTCCGGATCGTTGTGGTCGTCTCCCATTGTCTCGGTGGATCTGCCGTTCCTGCTTCATCGTCTGCCCACTGCGTCCCTGCGTTGTCGAGCCTGTCAGCCCGCCGACATTCTGCTGTGCTACTCATCTTCTTGAGACTTGCTAATAAAGATCATTGTACTCGCTATTGAATCTTGACTGTTCTTCCGTCCGTGACACAAATAACATAAGTCACAGCTCTTGTCAGTCTTAATTGTACATTTACTTAGAAAAGGAGGGATAAAACCAGACATCATCTGCTGCAGGGCCATCCTCAAGTCCAACACATTCGAGATTATTAATAAAGCCATCTTTAGTGGCAGAAGTGATAGGTCTAACATATTTATAACACGGAGTCGGCTTTGCAGCCTTGGCTAAATGTAATTTACACGAGACTAGATAATGATCTGAGATGTCGTCGCTCTGCTGCAGAATTTCAACGGCATCAACATCTATTTCATGAGATAATATTAGATCTAGATTATGGTTACGACAATGAGTAGGTTCTGACACGTGTTGTCTCACTCCAATTGAGTTTATAATGTCTTTAAATGCCAATCCCAATGCATCTTTTTCATTATCTACATATATATTAAAATCACCAACAATTAGGACTTTATCGGCAGCCAATACTAATTCTGATAGAAAGTCAGCAAATTCTTTGATAAAATCTTTATGGTGCCCTGGTGGCCTGTATACAGTTGCCAGCAGAATTCTCAAACTGTGTAGGGTGGGTGTAGGGGATGTTAGTGAGTGTCTGAATGGGTGTAGGGGATGTAAGTGAGTGTATGGGTGGGTGTAGGGGATGTTAGTGAGTGTATGGGTGGGTGTAGGGGATGTTAGTGAGTGCATGGGTGGGTGTAGGGGATGTTAGTGAGTGTATGGGTGGGTGTAGGGGATGTTAGTGAGTGTATGGGTGGGTGTAGGGGATGTTAGTGAGTGCATGGGTGGGTGTAGGGGATGTTAGTGAGTGTATGGGTGGGTGTAGGGGATGTTAGTGAGTGTATGGGTGGGTGTAGGGGATGTTAGTGAGTGTATGGGTTATGGGTTGGAGTCACATTTTTAGTGGGTGAAGGGAGATGGGTACAGATGGGTATACACCTATGGAAAGAATGGGTTGGGTTGAGGGGTAGTTGATGGGAGGGGTGTGGATGGTTGTGTATGGACACTGTATGGGTGTGAGTTGGGTGAGGAAAGTGTTGTGGCTTGAATGGCTTTGTGGGCGTGTGTGGTTGTGGAAGGTTTGGGTGTCGGTGAGGAAGAGTGTGGGGAGAATGAAAATGTAGGTGTGCCACAGTGCATATGTTTTGGTGTAGTGCTGCTGTGTTTCTGTCTAACTGTCAGTTATTCTCCCCTAACTGCCACACACACTTTCTACACAGTTTTAATCTCGCTCAATTGAGTTTGGAAAGTTACAAATAAAGATCTTGTCTGAAGATGCTATACTGAAACATTTATGTTTGATGCTGCTTACTGAAACCAAATGGAGAGGGGACTGACTGTCTGTAATGAGTTTAATATTGACGCTTTTCCATTACCAGTACCAGCTCAACTCGGCTCGGCTCGACTCGCCTCGCCTCGACTCGGCTCGCTTTTCGCTCCGTTTTCCATTGCAGATAGTACCTCCAGAATAGTACCTGGTCGTCATAGCGACGCTGCAGGAAACTGCCGTGAAGTAATCTTCTGCGCGAGCCGCGAGTTGCGACACAACCGCGACACACACTCCTCGTTTGACCACGGCGTATTCTTCCGAGTTGCCATAAAAATAGTAGTAATGGGGATCTCACGCAATCTGGCCAAACTGTTTAAAAATAGCGGGGTTATTCAGGATACTCCGTCTGGCGCGTGCAATGATGACGCAGTGAATAGTGATGATTCTCTCTGACCAATCAGCAGTCTGCTGTGTTTACACGTCACATTTTAGTATCGCCTCAGCTCGCTTAGAACCTCGCCGGAGGTGGTACGAAAAAAAGTACCCGAAAGCAGGTACAGGTACAACTTTTACACAGTGGAAAACCAAACAAAGGCGAGTCGAGTCGAGCCGAGCCGAGGCGAGCTGGTACTGTGTAGTGGAAAAGCGCCATATGTGGCACAAAACTAGAGGTTTGAGTGAGTGAAAAGTGGGGCTGTGAATCAAATCTCTTGAAAAACAGAGCAATCTCTGTTTCCTCTTCCACTGAAAATTATATGATGCTCTGTATTTCGCCCTCACATCCATTTGTCAATCTAATGTAACTCCCTTCTTCTCTTAGCACGGCTATAGCCCCTGCTGGTGTAAATCAGACCTTTGTGTACCATCCTATTGTGGTACAGTTGTACAGTTTCCGGCACTTGCCTCTCTGCTGAGATGAAGGCATTTAACTCCTCGCCTATGAGTTGTTTAGTTGTGCCACTATCTAAGACCGTGGTTTCCTGCCACCTCAGACATTTCTGCACTCTTGGATACTCGCTACATTCTCGGCAGAAGTTTAAAACACGATCACTGATTGAATATTTTGTTGCGAAACATCCCATGGCTTTATGCAACAGAAACTTGTTAACGATCTGAATCGCAACACTTTTGGTTCCATGGACCAACTTCAACAGGCTGCCGTTTGAGCTTTCAAACACAAAAGCAGAGTGTGCCCACAGTGGACCCCACAGTTTCACTGACTTTGCAAGGTGAGTGAGGAGATGAACATTGAAAGTCATGGCTGTCTCTCCATATAGTAACTGAAATTTAACAACAAATTAAAGCAGCATGATGTCTGCTGTGTTGACCTCTTCATAGGTGATGGACTCCTGTAAAAGGAAAAAGACAGCTGAGACCAGCAGACTGAGATGCTTCACGTACCGAGAATCAAGCACGCCCTCAAGACACGGTAGACAATAAAAAAACAACCAAGCTCTCCATTCTGATGCCTTCCAGTATCTGAACTCCTCAATTGGCCTAGGCAAGCGTGTAATGGCATGTGGAGGCTGGATGTTTTTGATGCGATTTTCTATTACCCGTAAAGTGTCTGGTCTACCAATGTAATATGGCTGGTCACTACTCTGAAGCAAAAGCTCTGTGATCTGTCTGGTTACACCAAGAAGGACAGCATACATATAATCAGGTACGAAACCCCATACAATGTCAAAGTAGGGCATGTTCACAAGTTGTGAAGGACCTTTAACACCTCTGACAGGCCTTCCTTCAACCAAAGCTACTTCCATATCTTTTAGCATAGACTTTGAATCTCTATCATGTCCTGAGGCTATCACCATGTACTTCACCTGTCTTTCAATTAAAACACCAGGATGAAGACAGAAGCCACACCCATAGTAACCATTAAACTGAGTAGTGTTCTGCATTGTAGGTCTTGCTTTGGAGTCTAAACAGCAGCAGATGCCAACAACTTTGCTATTCACTTGAACACCGTTTTTTCTCCACAACACACCTTTAGAACTGAGCGACTTTGCTTGTTCTGTAAATGGTTTAGATAGACTTGCATAGATGGCTCATGGGTTCCAAACCACAGACCGGCAAGGATTACATGCTTAAATCTCATTTTGGGCGGCAGTTCATTCAAGTGTAGCTGTATAGGCCATATAGAGAATTTTGAAGATTTGTATAAAGGGGACCCATTAGAATTAAAATTGTATGAAAAATTGTTAGGATCTGAAAGAATTCCACCAGGTTGTGACAATTTGTCATACATGACTCCATCATAGATATCTGAGATAGAATTCTCAATTCTGTTTGTCCTGTCAAATCGATAGCTGAGGTGCTCCTGAATTTCTGGATTTTCCAGAAGGTTCTGAATCTGTGGTGCAACTGGTACATCGATAAAGAAGCTACCATTATTCAAAGAATTGATCTCAACTGCTTCATTCCAGGATGGACACTGTGTAATGTTTTGGTCAGTAACTAGTTTTTGTGTTCCAATGTGAGATTTGCAGCCTCTACAGTAAAGATGAAACTCAACTATGTCTGAGTTGTTCTTGAATACCTTATTAAACATATGTTTCGACCTAGGGACTACATCATTACCAAAAAGGAAATTAATGAGTTTCAGCAAGTCGTCCAGTTGACAGCCAGTAAAATGATGTACTGCAGCATGACTCATTATTAGCAGAAGAGCCTCTGCCTTTGTGATGGAGCCTGTTGATTTGAGAATGGTGTCCATCCCTGTGTCTGTGCCAATTTTGTGAAGTGGATCATCTGTTGGAGTTTCAACCTCACTTTCACTATCCGTTCCATCTGTATCTTCAGAAGATGTGCTGAAAGTGTTCTCATCCAATTCATCCCAAGCAAACAAATCTGACACAGCATCACCCTAGAGAATTTTAAAAATATATTATAGTAAGATACAGGACAAATAACTGTTTTAATATTTAATGATTGTTACAGCTGCACTGTGGAAGATTTTTTGGAAGAAAAAACATTTAGTGGGGCACACATAAGAGACAATACATGTAACACTAAATCTGGTAAAATGTTACACATTGCTCTTTGTATTGTGAAATACATTAATGAAAAACAAGATAACAAAAAAAAAAGATAAATTATTTTAGATTTAGTTAGTTAGACTTTTATTTGTCCCCATAGGGTGATTTGTTTTGCAGCAAGACATAAACACAGGACAAACACAAGAATGAAATACATAAAGTACTATATAGCCTAGGCTACTATAAAATTGAGACATTTTAAATGTATAGCACAGCTGTTTAATGAGGCAGCAACATATAATAGATAGAACAGAACAAGAAAGGCTATTAATATAATCTATGTTTTGTCTTGAAGATCCACATGGGTAACAATGTCTGGATCAGAGAAGAGGTGTGGAAGAAGATTAATTTATCTACAAAAGATTCTCTCTATGTCAAAGAGATGGCTGTGGAGAACAAACACTTTAAAGAGCAGAAGTGTGTCAGGAAAGGAGTGTCCCACAAATAAAAATTCTGCAAAGCCTCCCCTGACACCCTCCAAGCTGGAAGTTTTGAGAGGTAATTTTATTATTTCTATTCATTCATTCATTCATTCATTCATTTATGTACTTTATGTAAACATAGCCAAAACAAACAAAAATGGTTTTACATTAGTTGATATTTTTAATGTTTAAAACTGTCAATGTTTAGATATCCTTATTTATAGTCATCCATTTATACTCGCTTATTATTCAATAAAATATCTAAAACATTTAAACACCTTCAGATGTATATTTAATTTCATTGGCATATAAAGAGTATATTACTTTACATAAACTTTCTCTTTATATTATTAATCAATACAAGAAACATCTATCAGAGGCATGTTTTTAAAGGAGCTGTATGTAAGAAATTAATTTCAATTAATCATAAATTTTCCCTGATATGTCACCAGACATTAAGAAATCATGTTCATTTCAAATACTTATATCACTGACAACAGTAGTCCGGCCAGGATATTGTCATTTAAAAAGTGAAGTTGCTGCCCTCAACTGATGTTGATGTTGTCATGTTGTGTTTTGGTCTGATGCTCCACCCTCCACCTATCTACCAATCACAAAGTCAGTAGTGTTGCAGCATTCGGGTTGCCAGCTCTGCTCTAGTTACCACAGCTGCAGCTAATAACGTGTCGGAATCGGATCCTGCAGCATATCTGGCAACCTTGAGTCAGTAATTTGAAAGTTTTTGATTGCAGTACCAGTTTTGGCCACAATCTTACATACGGCTCCTTTAAATAACTGTTGGCTACTTTTAAAAAAGGGAAAATAAAAAATAAATATGTGACACTATAGTTTGCCTTTCTAATTTTACTAGTTGAAAAGTGACAAATTAATAATCTAAATTATTTCTCTTTCAAGTCTGCTTCAGTGACTGGCTCAAAGAGAACCTGAAAAAGGAGAGAGAGAGAGAAGAGGGAGAAGCAAGTGGGGTATTACATATCCCAAAAAATACAGGATATCATAAAAAAAGAAAAGAAAAATGAAAATTTATAATTCTGTTATTGTTATCACAGCAAAATCCACAGTATTAAATGAACACAGAGAGTGTGAATTATATAAACTCTGAGCAGAGTGTTAAATAAACACTGAAGCAGTGTTAGTTAATGAGATAATTAAGTGAATAATTGAGTGACGATTGAGCATTATTAAAGACACCTGATGTTAACAAGCAGAATCACTGAAGGAGAAAATTGGAATTTTAAGTCACCGTTATGGAGAGCAGTGTTTGTTTTGGTTGGGCTCTTGACCCTTAAATCATTAACTTTTTTTTCTGATGATGTTGGTTGTGTTTTAACATAATCATTATTTCACAATCATTTGACCTGAATCCCTGAACTCATATAGAACCCAATTTATTTAGGTTTACTTAATTATAGCATTACTGTCCTTGTACAGCATAATATTTTTAACTTTTACAATGTAATCCAAATAATTTCTTAAAAGTTTCTCCTATACTAAAAACTGTTTTGGTTTTAGACACAGACATCAATGGTGACAATTATAAAGCATGTTGCAGTGCATTCTGGGTGCCACCAATCAAAACTCATTCATGGCTCCCATTATGCATTTCTGCAAGAATAAGTAATGAGCTTATGTTCAGAGGTGATCTGTTTGTCACCATTGCTGAGATTTCTTACGCTAATTCTTGATGTCTGTGTGTGTCTACATAAAAATAATTTTAGACAACATAATGGTGACTTAAAATAATTTTTTTTCTCTTTCAGTGATTCTGCTTGTTACCATCAGGTGTCTTCAATAATACTCAATCATCACTAAATTAGTCACTTAATTATCTCATTAACTTTTAACACTGATTCGGTGATCATTTAACACTCTGCTCAGAGTTTATATAATTCACACTGATTTTGCTGCGCCTTTAGAGTTACGTCTGTATATTGTTTGTTTTCTTTAGCATTTTAATAATTTTTAATTAATAATTTTGTACATAACTGTTAGCATATCAATGGTTGGTTTTAAGGGGCTGCAATATCAAATGAAAGCTAATTTTGAATGGTTGCCTGTGCTCCTGAAGATTATTTAAAGTGTATTTGGAATTGTTTACATTATTTGTCACAACAACCAGTGGCAGGAAAAATAGAGAAGACAGAGTCAGCCAGCCTGACCAGCTAAGACCAACACTGACCAGCTAAGACCAGCCTGACCAGCTAAGACCAACACTGACCAGCTAAGACCAGCCTGACCAACTAAGACCAACACTGACCAGCTAAGACCAGCCTGACCAGCTAAGACCAGCCTGACCAGCTAAGACCAACACTGACCAGCTAAGACCACTGACCAGCTAAGACCATCACTGACCAGCTAAGACCAGCCAGGCTGACCAGCTAAAACCAACACTGACCAACTAAGACCAACACTGACCAGCTAAGACCAACATTGACCAGCTAAGACCAGCCTGACCAGCTAAGACCAACACTGACCAGCTAAGACCACTGACCAGCTAAGACCATCACTGACCAGCTAAGACCAGCCAGGCTGACCAGCTAAAACCAGCGTGACCAGCTAAGACCAGCCTGACCAGCTAAGACCAGCCAGACTGACCAGCTAAAACCAGCCTGACCAGCTAAAAAAGTGTTCAAAACCCCTCTAAAACCAGCCTGATAAACCAACTATGACCAGGCTGGGAGACCAGCCAAAACCAGCCTGATCATCTTAGGCTGGTTTTAGCTGGATTTTTCAGCAGGGGTGTTCGGGCGGCTCTATGTGCTCCCTTGTTGTGTCTTACTCCAACCGGGTAGGTTGGACCTGCCACTTTGTTGTTTTGCCTTTTTTTTTTTTTGGTGGTTATTCGGAATGGGGGTACGTTTCAGGTCACGTGCTGCTGATCTTGTAAATGGGATTGGTGCGCAGGTGGGCATGAGTTTAGCGTTTAAAGTTTCCCCAAGCCCCTAACGCCACCGAAGACTAGATGGTAAAAAAAAAAAGTGTTATAGGGTAAATAGAGTTTTGTGGGATCACTGTTTGTTACAATTAGTTTCCTGTTGTGAAAGTCCATTTTGAATTTGTGGAGTGTGATTCAATTGAAAAGCCGCGTTTGTTTAGTTGAGTAAATGATCGTTAGTGGGAGTAAGTTTTGTATACGTGCATACATAGTTTGACACATTCATTTGTTTATTTGAGTGCGGATAAAACTAATACTTTTCAGGAATCTCCATCTGAAGAACTGCTTTTATTGTATACCAAGGAGCAGTTGTTGCAGATAGCAGAGTGTTATGAAATAGAAATAGCCTCTAAGGACAGGAATTTGAAAGAAACTTTGCGGAGTGTACTGAAAAGTAACCTTGTTAGGTTGGGAACCTCCGGTTCCGGTTGAGTGTACGCCGTGCGTTTTGTCTGCCACTGCTCTCCGGTTTTTGTTCCTGAACAAAACAAAGTCTCGCCTCGAGAAATAAGTATTTACTGGGGCATTTCTGAAATTTACACTGCTGTTTTTCTGTTGTGCGAGGATCTACATAAGAGCTATTGTCGGATCTTTTTATTCCCATCGGATTAAAAGACAGTTTTTTTTTCTGGAGCTACGCTGAGTTAAAACCCTGGGACAATCTTTTGGGTCAAACCTCATGGTTTGATCTGGTGAGAGACTGAACTATGCTTTGGTTTGCGGTGCGCTGGGCGCTGTTATCTGCCTTATGGCAAATCGTTACCTGGAAGAGTGAAAGTTTTTTCAGTGTTTATCGGTCCCATGCCACCATCATGCGTCTTAAATATTCAAGTTTGGATTTACTGTTCATGAACAATCACTCTAAATCTCGCCTGCTGCCTGATGTTTACTCAGCGTGCGTAGAGTCTGGGATAATCCGCCGCCCAAAGCTACTCATTGAGGAGCTCGCTCGTCTAGGACAACAACTATTACTACACCGAAATTCATACCAACTATATGGTCGACTGGGACCCGGCATATGGAAAAACCCAGACGGGGCACAAGCATTAAATATCGACGCTCTCTATCAAAGTTGTCCTTGCTCCCTGTAGAAGTGCAAGTAAAAGCAAAAGAAATAGTGCTTACAAAGTCAGCTTTGATAAATGCTAGATCAGTGGTAAACAAAACATGTCTACTATATTACTTTTTTTAATCAAACAAACTGGATTTTATGTTTATCACTGAAACTTGGCTGACTGAAAATGACTTGAGCCCTATTTCAGAACTTCTTCCCACAAATTGTGGTCTTTTTAGCTGCCCTAGAAAGTCAAAGAAGGGTGGAGGAGTTGCTGTAATGTTTTACAATAGTTTTAAGTGTAGGCAAATACCAGTAGAGAGTTTTGATAGTTTTGAAGCTATGCTATATAAAGTTGAATCCCCCAGCTCATCGCTGTGATATACAGACCTCCAATTTTTAAAAGTGCTTAAGCGATTTCTCTGAATTCTTATCTGATATAGTCACGAGAAACGACAATCTTTTAATTGTCGGTGATTTCAAAATACATCTGTGCTGTCCAGCTAAGCCTTTTGTAAATGAGTTTGTACAGCTAATGGACTCTTTTAACCTGTTAACCCTCGCCAGAGCGCCGGCGCACTGAAGCGTTTTTTTTTTTAAATAGTTCAAAGTTACTATCAGATTTAATGTTATTACCTTGACAAACTATACATCATTAAAAAGATATAAGTCTCAAGGTTCAGTATTTGACCACTATTGTATTCTGATAAACTTATAGTGACAGTTATGTCTTAATTTGTGTCTGGAGTTATGTAATCAAAAAATGAGTCAATACCTTTAATATGAATTATGAGCGTCAGCCGCTCTCATTCAGAAAAAAACTCCAGTGAGATCGTCATGACAGAGCTTGACAAAACAACGTCCATCAGGCCTTAAGCAATCAGTATCTGGACCAACCCACAAGTTAGGTCATATACTTGACCTTGTGTTATCCTCTGGTTTCCTCATTAATGACATTTACATAAGTGACACTGCTCTGTCTGATCATTGGCCTGTTGTGTTTGACAGTGTTTTTCCGATTTCTTGTAGCTCTGTATACCAGCCACCTAGTTTTCTCGTACGCTCCACAAACTCAGCTACTGCTTCCAAATTTAAAGATTTGTTTGTAGCTTCGATGGCTGGTTGTACAAATTTGGTAGCTCAAGATTCGGATGTCGAGAATCTGGTTACAAATTTTAATGCTTCATGTACCGAGGTGTTGGATGAAGACGCTCCTCTATAAGTAAAAAAAAAAAAAAATTAAATAAGCAACCTTGGTTAAACGAAGACATCAGATCTATAAGAAAAAGTTGTAGAAGGGCAGAAAGAAGATGGAAACGGGATAAACTGCAAATTTCCAATCAGCTTATGCAAGCCAGTTTGTCTCAATATCAGGAAGCTGTGGAATTATCTAGGGCAAATTATTGTTCAAATTTGATTGAAAGAAATTCTCATTGTCCAAAATCCTTATTTTCCACACTTAATTCTGTTAAATCCTCCCATTTTATCCATTTTACTTTAAAAAGCTTTTCTTATTTAGTATTTGTGTCTTGTTTACAGTCCAAATATCTAAAAAGTCTTAAATCAAGATGCATTTACTAGATGAGTAAAATCCATAAGATATTATGTCTTGTTTTCACGGGAAATAAATAAAAAATAAGCGAGTTTTTGCTTAAAAAAAGCTAAATTATCTGCCAATGAAATAAAAAAAATTATTTTAATTCAAACAAAAACAAGATTATTTTTCTTATTGCATTGGCAGATAATTTTGCTTTTTTTAAGCAAAAACTCGCTTATTTTTTATTTATTTCCCTTGAAAACAAGACATAATATCTTATGGATTTTACTCATCTAGTAAATGCATCTTGATTTTAGATATTTGGACTGTAAAAAAGACACAAATACTAAATAAGAAAAGCTTTTTTTGCAGTGTGGCATTAGGTCCCAGATTTTACCATCTTCATTTGAAAGTTGTTATAATTTACTGACTTCTTCTAGTCTGTCTGCGTTTCAGACTATATCACAATATGATTTGTGGGCTCTGATTTCCAAAATGAAATGAACTACTTGCTCTCTGGATATTATTCCTACTGCCCTTTTAAATTAGGTACTGGATGTGGTTTTACCTAGTATACTTACCATTATAAATGCATCTCTAAATAGCAGCACTGTTCCATCCTGTTTAAAACACGCTGTGATCCACCCCTTGCTAAAAAAAACCTAGCCTTGATTTTTCAGAACTAAATAACTATAGGCCGATTTCAAAATTGCCTTTTTTATTGAAAGTTTTAGAAAAAGTTGTTTTAAATCAACTCACACCATACTTAAAGGATTAGTTCACTTTTTAAAAAACTTTTGCTGATAATTTACTCACCCCCATGTCATCCAAGATGTCCATGTCTTTCTTTCTTCAGTCGAAAAGAAATTAAGGTTTTTGATGAAAACATTCTAGGATTTTTCTCCATATAATGGACTTTACTGGTAGCCAAACCGTCCAAGGTCCATATGACAGTTTCAGTGCAGCTTCAAATGGCTTTAAACGACAACAGACGATGCATAAGGGTCTTATCTAGCAAAACGATCGGTTATTTCTAAAAGAAATAAAAAAGTTTAAGTTTTATTAGCACAAATGCTCGGCTTGCTCTGTTCTCCTGTTCGAACTCGTTCATCAAAATGAACAAATCTTTTTTTGAGTCATTTCATTCATTCAACGAACATAATGAACGAAATGACTCGAAAAAAAGATTCGTTCATTTTGATGAACGAGTTCGAACAGGAGAGTCACGACCGCGGATCACAGAACAGAGCAAGGCATATAACTTCGTTTTTTATTTATTTATTTTAGAAAAAAACGATCGTTTTGCTAGATAAGACCCTTATGCATCGTCTGTTGTCGTTTAAAGCCATTTGAAGCTGCACTGAAACTGTCATATGGACCTTGGACGGTTTGGCTACCAGTAAAGTCCATTATATGGAGAAAAATCCTAGAATGTTTTCATCAAAAACCTTAATTTCTTTTTGACTGAAGAAAGAAAGACATGGATATCTTGGATGACATGGGGGTGAGTAAATTATCAGCAAAAGTTTTTTAAAAAGTGAACTAATCCTTTAATTGCAAACAACATCTCAGGTCCTTTTCAGTCTGCTTTTAAAGCTAAACACAGTACTAAATCTGCCTTAGAGTGACTAACGATATTTTGATATCAGTCGACTCTGGAAACTGCGCAGTCCTCGTTTTATTAGACTTAAGCGCAGCCTTTGACACTGTGGACCATTCTATTCTGTTTCAGAGATTAAAACATGAGGTCAGCATCCGTGAAAATGCATTACAGTGGTTTGAGTCTTATCTTTTAAACAGGAGCTTATCTGTTGAAATTGGAGAATTTTCTTCATCCTCAGTACCAATAACTTGTGGGGTGCCCCAGAGCTCAATTTTGGGTCCAATTCTTTTCTCTCTTTACATGCTTCCCATGCGCTTGATTTTCTAGCATTACAAGATCAACTATCACATCTATGCAGATGATACTCAACTCTATTTACCATTAGATTTTGGAAATGAATCTGTTTCTTCCTTGTTAGCATGTTTGAAGGATATTAGAGAATGGATGGACAAAAACTTTCTTCAATTGAATGAAAATAAAACAGAGGTTATCCTTTTTGGCTCCAAACCTCAAATTGACAAATACAGTGCTCCTTTAACCCATTTGTGCCCACATTTTTCTGAATGGTTTCATGCATATAGTCGTGTTAATAGTGTCCTATGTGAACATGTTCTGCATTTATTTTCCCCAGGTTTTTTTTGTTGTTGTTGAAAATCGTATTTGAATGTGCGGCAACTATAGTTGCCGGTGGGCAAATATGTTGTATGCACCCCCTCAATGTCAAATATGAATAGGAGGAGAACATCTATCTCAAAATAACTGCTTTCAACAGATCAATCTTTATTCATAAACAAATTTATTGTGTATAAAAGTCAAAGAACATTTGATGCAAACCCAAAAAAGCTGCATCTAGCTTAAGATTTTTGCCCATCTTTTGGAAAAAGCAGTTTTAAAAGTAACAAATGATCACTTTAACCAGTAGATGGCTGCAGAGCTCCACTATTTGCTATTTGACTAAATAAAATACATCTTTTCACAGGTTTTTCCAGTTGTATTCATATCTACACATTATGAAATCATAATTATAACAATAAAAGTTACTTTTTGTCAAAGTTTAGGCATTGTTTGTACTGGGGGAAAAAATCTGTTTTTAAAAAATGTTATATTATGATTAGAATCAAATGATTTTTGTCAATAGACAAAATTCATCCTCAAAATCAGAAAGAACACACATAGACAGAAATGAAGTGGCACACTTCACAATTTTTTTAATGACAAGAATTCTGTCAAGTTTTTGGAATTATATGAAAAACAGATGTTTGAAATAAATGATAAACTGTTAAGACTCCAACTTTTCTCTTTGTAACATCCTGATCAGGTTTGATTCTATTCATAATGTAACATTATTGAAAAACGAATTTTTTTTCTGCACAAAAATGGCTAAACTTTGACAAAAAGTAAACTTTATTGTTATAAATATGATTTCATAATTTGTAGATATGAATCTAACTGTAAAAACTTTCAGTACTTTTACTGGTATCTACTGGTTAAAGTGATATTTTTTGTACTTTTAAGATGGAATTTTCCAAAGGATGGGCGAAAATCTTACACTAAACCATGTCAAATTATCCATCTTAACCCCATGATTGAAATTAAGAAATTTGGGTCTTTTATAAGGTGAATTGTTCAAAAAAACAAATGGCAAAAAACTAAAATAACAGTGCATACAGACAGTACTTATGAACAGTAGAGATGTCATTTAAAGGGTAAAGTTATGTTTATGCACTAAACAAGTTCAATAACCTTGATTAATTAACCTATTAACACATTTTCCCATGATATATGTACTTACAAGACATTTGCCCACCGGCAACTAAAGTTGCTGCTTGGACTTTTGACTCAGTATACAAAAAACTATAGATCTCTTGTAAGATTTGTTTTGTTTGGATGATTCTAGAGACCTTCATGATTATATAAATATATATATGTCAACAAAAAATACTTATTACATGTATTATGAAACATGAAAATGACCTTTCTTTGGGAGGGTTTGCCTTCGCCATGCTTCCTGGAAGTAGGGGTAGGAAGTTGACAGCCTCATGTGACAGGAAGTGAATACCTTTTCTTCTTTTTTTTAAATCCTACAAGAAAAATACTTACAAAAGGAAAATGACAACTATACATTTCGGCAACTTTAGTTGCCATTTAACAGTTAACTCTTATGTTAAAAATCTTGGGGTCATTTTTTACTATGAGATGAAGTTTGACAAACAAATAAATTCTGTTGTTAGAGCCAGCTTTTTTCAACTAAAGTGTCTTTGTAAGTTAAAGCATATTCTAACTTTTAAGGATTTGGAGATAGTAATACATGCTCTCATATCCACAAGACTCGATTACTGTAATGCCCTGTATGCTGGAATTAGTCAATCATCAATTTCATGATTGCAGTTTTGTTCAAAATGCCACAGCTCGGTTCCTTACTGGGACAAAAAAGAGGGAACATATTGCACCTATTCAGGCCTCTCTCCATTGGCTACCTGTGAAACAGAGAATTGATTTCAAGGTTTTAACTTATGTGTTTAAAGCTCTAAATGGTTTGGCCCCTATTTATATTTCAGAACTTTTAAGTTTATATTCTCCTCAGAGATCACTTAGATCGTCATCTAAGTTATTATTAAACGTCCCGAAAACCTGCCTAAAAACAAAGGGTGATAGGTCTTTCTCAGTTTATGCGCCAAAACTATGGAATACACTCCCACTATCAATTAGAGTTTCCTGTACGGACTGAGCGGAATGACGGATCATCTAAATAACTAAATGTACTTCTTCCCATGAACCCTGGGACTTTAACACACACACACATGCACAAACTGGCATGAATTTCCCCATTAAGGACATTTTAATGAGATATATGTTATATGTTGTTATGTAGGTCTGAGTGCCCAGGGCCTATGAAGATACCTTTCGGTATGGTAGTTCTAAACGAATGATAAATGCTTGTATTATACATTTTAATGAATAATCCAGCATTTTCACTCCTAACAAAGTCTGTGAAACTTCCCCCCCAAATCCAGCTAACACTGGCTGAAAGCGTCTTGTTACGAGTTTACGACCCAAAAGAATGTGCATGCAAGATCTCTGTCCACACTACACACACCCATAAGAACTTTCAAGGAATTTACAGTCAAAAAGACATTTAACAATACATATTTGATATGTTTTATGTGTGTTTGATGGCCTACGTCCGATTGCAAGATCTGGGAATGTTTGTAGTTTAAAAGGAACCACAAATGCCTATATTACATATATTTGAGACGTAAACCTGAATTCCTCTCATTGTTACATGTCGTGTTTGAGGTCATTTGAAAACTCTTTGTCTGACGCAGCCAGATATATGTATTGGGTTACCGTAAAAAGTATGATTGCCTGTATAACATCTCTCCTGTTATGTTTAAGAATCTGTGGAAAGGAAAGACAGGTTCTGCCTCTGTCGTAATTTATGTAGATAAAGCTGTCAAACCAAACAAAGACAACTTTCCCGCTCAAGATTCCCTGAACAATGATTGAACAATCCGCTTCAGAGGAGGCGGAAACATCAGGTCTTCAAAAGGACTGGCCCTCTTCTCACCCGCTCTCTGGCCTCTTACCCCCCCCCCCCGGCGTCAGGATGTGACTTAGTGATCTCCTCCGGAGATCTTTCATCTTTTCCTTTCTTTGTTTAATTCTAAGTTCTTTTAAGTACCCTACCGAGTTAATTTCCACCGACGAGGAATGAACGTAGCCTGAATTGTTTCTTTGGTAAATTTACCTCAAAGACCTTCAAACATGCGTTTGAAAGTCCGCGCTCTGAACCACCAGGACACCACATGGGACACATGGACCGCCACGCGCAACCGCTCAACGAACGAGCAGGCGCGCGCCCCAAGGACACACACACACGCACGCCTTCTCCTCAGCAAACTAAGAGACAGTGCAAGTATATTATTTCTCATCCAGATTTATTATGCTGCACGGTTGTTGCCTCAAAAGGGGCGATTTTGTGATTCCTTGTTGTCAGGTCTGAGGTTCCGTTGTCCGGGTGAACTTTGCCAAACGGTTGACCCACGGATCTCCGTTTCTCTATCTCTCCCTCTCTCTCACACTCACTTCGATACGTACGTGTTTCCATTGTCTGTCTTTATCATATATGTTTGTAAATACATATATTCCTGTAACGTAGTAAATATATAAGTAGTTATGCCTTTATTAAATCCATTATATTCATGTGATTGACGAACTGTGTTGTTTTGCTCATTTTCGAGTCCCTTGAGTGCCAAAGATCTAACTCATGCTACAAGCTTTACAAATTAAAGATACCTTAAAGAGTATGGGTTTATAGGGCGGGAAACCCAATTCTTCTGGCCAGAGAATTGCGTTTCCTGAAATCCTATAAAGTAAGATGATATTGTGGATCCCCACAATATTATTCTACCAAATTGAGCTAATTAATTTTGCCTGTTTCGTAAGACGTGATCAGTGTAATTAACTGTAATCAACTTGTAGTTAAAATGCAAGGATACACAGTTATGCATGCAGGTAAAATTACATCCTCCCTTAGAGGGAGATTTATTAACATGTAAGACTGATCTAATCCAAACATGTATGAACGATTATTAATTATCAATTATTAATTATGATATGCAAATTCCCCACGGATTAGATCCGCCCAAAGTCTTTACAAATGGTGGAGAAAATGCGGGCACACTTTAAACTTGTTCTTGAGCAAAATTCAGTTTCAATCTATGTCTATATTGTGATTTAATATTGTACGCGCGCCTCGGGTGAGCGAACGCAATGTGAACTCACCGACTGACTGATTTAAAGGCAAAAGGCCGTTTCAGTCCAGCGAAACTAAAAAGTAAACTGCAGTTTCATAGTTTCATTTGAACAACGACATTTTTAATGTTAAACTCCCCTGGCGGAACGAGATTCTTCGGCCAGGGTGAAGACAAGATTTAGTGAAACGATGCTCTTTCACTATTCTTAAAGGAGAACTCCAGCGCAAAATGAACCTTTGGTCTAATTACACATTGTTACCTAGTCAACCGTTATCTGAGATTTGTTTTCATGATTATCGAATGTAAATAGTTTTATCTCTAAAAACAGTTTAGACTATAACGCTAGTATATAGGGCACAGAGTAATGACAAATAAAAATCGCTTGTTAATACCACTAACAAGGCTCAAAATAGCCCCACACTAACACGGTAGCATAATAAGGGTCCCTACCTTCAAACCGAAGCATTGAGAACTTTGTCAGTGTCCAGACAGTTTAATAAGAAGATATTTTATACATACAGTCAGCTTCGCGAATACAGGCAGAAGCCATCTTTGAAAAACAGTCTCTACCAGTCGATCTACGAACGCCGATCCAAGTGCGCTGAATTGTGTAGAATCTCATATGGTCCGTTGTTTCCGGAAGAAAGCACTGAGCGCATCAGAGAAGCACTGAACGCAACAGAGAAAATAAATAAATAAAAATAATTTAATCACATCTCACCAGCGCACTTGGATCGGTGTTCGTAGATCGACTGGTAGAGACTGTTTTTCAAAGATGGCTTCTGCCTGTATTTGCGAAGCTGACTGTATGTATAAAATATCTTCTTATTAAACTGTCTGGACACTGACAAAGTTCTCAATGCTTAGTGTGGGGCTATTTTGAGCCTTGTTAGTGGTATTAACAAGCGATTTTTATTTGTCATTACTCCATGCCCTATTTACTAGCGTTATACTAGCGTTATAGTCTAAACTGTTTTTAGAGATAAAACTATTTACATTCGATAATCATGAAAACAAATCTCAGATAACGGTTGACTAGGTAACAATGTGTAATTAGACCAAAGGTTCATTTTGCGCTGGAGTTCTCCTTTAAGAAAGGCCTGATATTAATTATAATCGTTAGATTATCGATAACTCCTGGTTAAAAACATTGACGTAGCTACTCAATTGTAAAACCTAACGCATATTTGATCATAAGTGCTATTTGATAATATGTTATGGGAGTCGAAAAAACAGACGAATAATCCCTGTTTTATTCACGCACAGCGCAGCGAAGCAATCCTGCCAAACGTGTTTGTTAGAATATAGCACAGAAACAATCCAAAACCTAAAAACATTTTAATCATAAAATGCTATTTGATAAATGTTATTTGGATCCAACTGACAGACGTATAATTCCTGTTTTCTTCTACACAGCGCAAAAAAAAATTCCTGCAAGACGTGTTTGTTAAAATATAGCACCAAAAGAAAAATCCAAAACCTAAAAACATTTTAATCATAAAATGCTATTTGATAAATGTATTTGGATCCGAACGACGTATAATTCCTGTGACCCTATGTGTGTGGGTAGAAGAAAATTAAATAAAATCCTGCCACGCCGTTTTGTGAAATATAGCACCGGAAAGAAATCCGTCGAGATTTAAATTCCGCACTATTTGTGATTTATGCAGCAATTGAGGCATGTAATTCTTTGCATGTCCTCTGAGACAGTCACATTTGAAAGCAGGCGGGTTGCAATGCTACTGCCAAACGCTAGGGCGCGCCCTTGAGTTTTCCAGTATCAGACGGCCTCCACGTCCTGACTTTACCCTCCATGAGAAATAGCGCCACCTCGTGGACACCAGTAACAAGGTCATCCTTTCCTAAATTTCTCTCTCGTCACAATTTCAGATTTTTCCAGTGAATTTCTGAAAGTGTGTTTCTAACTTTCAATGCATGTGCAAGTTCCAGTGTTTAACAACATGATTTCACCTCTGACTGTGTACACTTATTTTGAATTTGGTTCAAACCACATTTGAATTTAAAATTCAAGAGTAAGTATTAGCAGTTTCTGATGACCACTTAGGAGGAGTGCGGCCCCCCTGTGGCCTTCCCCCGCTAAGTCAGCTCATCTCTTACTGTCTACTCTCATTCTGTTTTGAAGTGGCTTTCTCCCAGTTGATTTTATTTTGGTTATTATCATTGATACACCACAGTGATCGTGATCATCATCAAATATAATGCCAACCTTTAATTTCCTACACTTATTCAAATTTGGTTGGAAACAAACAAATTTCAAGATTAATTTGAATGAAGTCTCCTTCCCTGTGGGGAATGGTTTTATGGCTTTACTTCTATATTTTGCTTTTTCAAATTATTTTTAATAATTTTGATTTGATACGTTATGACAACTATTCTAGAAGTTACTTAACATCTATGCATACGCTTGTATGGATTGTATTCAAAACCAGTGAATGCAATTTAAATCAAGTCCTCTGTCAGCCAGGGTGACCACTAGGAGGGAGTGGCCCAAACACGCCACTACCGCTGGCTTCCTCCTGTGCTCTTCCTGCTGCACTTAATCGCCTCTCTGAATGAAGGCTAGGGGTTCTGATAATTAACATTGTCATAATCCCCTTTTTGTTTGTACCATAATTCAGTAAAGCCGTTGCCTTTGATGATTTTTCTACAAAAACATAGACACCCAATTTGATTTAGATAGAGAGAACTTTAATTCACGTTGAAGTTCACTTGTCCTTCATCCTGTGTTCGTAGGTAGAAATTTATCTCGTGCTGTGGTGATTTGACAGTCATCTCTGCTTGGGGTCCAGCAGGCTGGTTCGTCTGATCTGCGTCACCAGCGCTGACTGAGCGCGGGTCTCGGACTTTCCCGTATCTCTCCGTTGGTGCGGCCCGCAACACAACATCACCAATTTGGCACTGCCGGTTGCGTGAGGGGGCGCACATCGGTACAGACATACGGAAGGGCCCGGGACACTGCTGTCAAGTGTTTGGGGACGACGGAGAGACCAACCACGATGCTGACTTCAACCCGAATGACCTCATTTCACCCCAGGTAAACTAGAAAAAGGTATTAAAACCATCCACTTAATATTGGCCACAGAATCTAGAGATTCCCCCGGCCATTGAAGTGTCCGGCTCCCTTTTCCTCTCCGAGCCACAAACCGCAGGCTTAAGCCTCCTTTTCCCCTGTAACTCTTCCTGTGTACTATTAACGCCATTTCATTACAGACCTTTCCATCTTGGATGGTTGCATGTTATTTCAAACTCTGCTATCTTGCCATTGCTCTTTTCTGTTGTGCTCTGTTCCTTTCAGTGCACCTAGAAGACAGAACCTATCTGAGACAACAAGGAACGCTGAATAATAGTTTGACAACCAAGCCGGTGGTATCAACCCCTAAGCAACCGCCTCGTTAAAAATCTTTATTCAGGCCCATGCTGACCTACCCAAATTGTCCCACTGAATGATTTAACTGTCTGCATCAGTTAACCAAAATTCTCATACACGGCATAGCCCGTATTATAGCTCGTAAACGTAAAACGACTTGCACTGGTCTCTTTGTGTGTGCCGTGTTCCTCTCGCCCGCAGTGAGCCAGTATGTTCCGGTCCTCCAGCCCCGCAGTCCACAGGGACGACCTCGAGACATGGCTGAGAGCCAGGACAATCACCTTCCTGCCCAAGGATGCCTGTGACACAGAGCCCCGAGCCAAAAGCAGCTGGACGCGGGACAAGCTGATGGAACACGACCCAGCACAGAGCTACAACTACAAAGACTGGGCCAGACTCGTCAAAAGCATCGCACACAACCTCTTTGCCCAGGCAAGGCTCAGCGAACAGAGCAACATCGACCTGGAGCAGCAAGCAGCAGCGCTTAAGCTTCAAGCGGAAGTGGCCCAAACCCAGAGTCATCTAGATCAACTACTCCTCGAGACCGAGGAGGAGGACGAAACAGACTCCGAGCTACAAAGGAAGTAAAAAGACTTCAAACTGCCCTGTCTGATCTTCGTCTGCAGACAGACCGAAGAGAGCAGTCAGAGAAAAGAACCAGAGAGGAACTCAACAAGAGACTCCGACAAAGTGAAGCCCCTTGCAAAGAGCAGAGACTGAACTTAAAGAGACTCGAAAGCCACGGCCTGCGAAAGAAACTCGCAAGCGGCCCATGCTACCATCCACAAGCTCGTACAGCAGAGACACGATCTCAAAGACTAACTTGACACTCTTCACACCGAGTGAAACACTCTTATAGACTGCAGAATGACTGGGAAGGGGAAACACGCACCACAAAGTTTCCCTGACCAGCTGGTCCGCACCCTTCAGCCAAGAACCCAGAGCTGTAAAAGGGGGTGAAAGCCCACTGTTCAAAACATCACCAGCCAGCCCACAAGAACCCCCGTCAGCAGCGAGGGGAGAAGAGCCTTTCCAGGAGAGCCCCTGCTACTTACAATGGCAGGGCTCCCCAAAAGACTTAACAAGCTGGCGAGAAACCTCCCTACGTTCACTCCGAACCCTGCAGGAGGCCACAACGTGCTCGCCTACCTACAAGACATTGACTTTCACTTACAAACTGTTACCAACGTCACCGCGTGGGACAGATTGTCCGAAATCTGCACCCCACAGTGAGTCATCACCTAGGCATTCTGGCCTGCCCACATAGCATGACTTCTCAACAGCTAAGAGAAGCTTACACCAAGCAAAAGACTGTCCGAAAAGACTTTGAAAAACCCCACAATCTGCTCTGTCTCTGAACACATTCAGAGCTGCCCCCAGAGGGCGCCCCACAACACCATAGCCCTGTTTACAGAGAGTCGAGACCGCTCCAGACCAGCGCTCTGAAAGATTCTGGGAAGCCATCCGGCGACCCGGAAATAGCCGACACCCATCACCAAGAGACTCAAGCCCAGACAGCCCTGAGCGGTAACCCTCTCAACAAACCACTGGTAAGCACAAGTCTGAGCACGCATCAGACAAACACAGTGCCGCCACGTCTGAGACAGCCGAGACCCTGGAGTCGCTGAAAAGCTTCTTCACAAAAGACTTTCCTGACATCCTATGCCTGAGCGTAAGACCTACAACAGGCACACAGAGCAAACTGTCACAAAGTGACAGCAGCACACAGCCACCACAGCTGACAGCTGCACAGCCTGAGTGAGACAGCACAGTTTCCCACAGCTGGGTCCAAAAACCCAAAAGACCAAGAAATGCTGCTTCGTCTGTCTGTCTCCGCAGAAAACTACACAAGACCGGCCCTAACCGCCCATCGATCGCCACACCAGCCCCTACGCCAAGACTCCTGGGGAACCTGATCGAAAGGGGGTGGGCCCGGAAACTCTACCTACCCTGCACCTTCCAGCTCGCCCAAGACCACGCAATGCCCACTAATGCAGAAGGCCTCTAACACAGAAGGCCTCCTCAGAAAGACTTCCTAAAACCCCAATGATTTTGAACTGCAAAACCAGAAGACACTGCACGAACCCAGTGCAAGACTCTGCTAAAAAGGTCCCTGATCAGCATAGGACATAGAACTTTTAAAAGTAGATGAAAATGTGTGCTCAAAGAGTTGCAAGACTCTGCATTCGTAAAATTAGAATTTTACTGACTTAAAGAAAATTTTGAATGGACGTGTAAGCCTCACCTGCCAACAGACAACGCACGACTCTTTCGAACCAAGCACTTGCTACATGCTGGTTGAAATGACACTGCTAAACCTTAGCTTCTATGACAATGAAGGGTTACAAGAAACACCAGCTCCAAATAGGGCATACGTCACCTTAACGCCAGGGTGTAGGAAAACCACCAAAGTTTTAAACTACTGTTAACCTACGGGCGTGCTTTTGATCGTTGCGATCCAACCAGAACACAACGTGCAATACGCATCTTTGATCGCTGGCCTGTCTAAATGCAGATAAACGATAGCTGGAATTGACATCTCTACTTTAAGTAAAATAGCCTTAGATTTCCAACTAAAAGTAAAAGTAGCATGTTCAGCAGTAAAAGTGTAAGTCTGTTTGACAAAGAAACCTCATCTCAGCAGCTTGTAAACTGTACCGATATCTATTCTGCTTTGCTTAAAAAGAAATCCAAATGGTAGTATGACTAAACCTTTGTCTAACAAAGAAAGCTCAGGACAGAGTTATATCTAGGCAGACCTGAGTGACGCTCCCCTGTCTACAAATGTAAAGGCCTTACAAATTATTGTTAGATTGATGTAATTCACCTAAATTTTTGCTGCATCTACAAGCAGACAGCTACCTAGCGATCAAAACTGTTTACTCGCTGAAAAGTCAGCATTCGTGCACGAGAGGGACGTAACTATATATGCTTAGACAAGCTTTGACTTACAGCACATCTATTTCCTTACTCTGTAAACAAATAGAATAAGTTGCGTAAAATAAAGAGGAGTTCCATGAGTAAAATTAGCTAATGCCAAAACTCATCTGCATTTTACTTAATGTAACACCAAGCCCTAGAAAGACTTAAAATATAGGTGCATCCGGTTAACCCGTTTAAACATGCATAATTCATGTAAAATGTACAGATATTCTTTAGGGACTGTTGAATTGTCTGACATGCTCTAGTTCCCATGACAACGACTTGTCACAGGAAGTGCTAACTTGTGATGTCACTTTGTAAACAAACCAGCCTAGGTGCCTAAGCTAACCTAGCATCCCTCCAGCTTACGCTAAGCTAAACTAACATAGCATCCAGCTAGCTTACGCTACGCTAACCTAACCTAGCCTCCATCCAGCTTAGGCTAAGCTACATAATAACTTCTACAGTTAGCAGTTAGCATAATTTACTTGAGCCCTTAACCCTCTGGAGTCGAGAAACGCGCCGGCGCGTTTTGCGCGATTTTTTTCACATAGCAGCAAAATAGACTTAAAATACTCAGTCACCTTTGGTCATACACACTTAAGAAATATGAAAAAATAAACTATTAAATGTCTACTTTTTTATGGGTCCACTTACAATCGAAATAAAATATTGTGCTTTTGTAAAATAAAGAAAATAAACAGGGTGTGCCTTCTGCCTCTCCGTCTCCGTGAACTTTTTTTCTAGAGCACGTCACTAAACATAAACAAAACTCCGCAAATACTAGTCACACAGGCATGATCAATATATCTTTATAATCATTTAAGTGTGTACTTTTAAATTATCTAATTCAAAACTAAAACAAATATTCTGTGTTTATGTAATCTATATAAAAAGAGAGAGATGCCAGGCGTTCTCATTTCAGCTAATTATCTTTTAATGTGACCACGCCCACAGAGAGCGCGCGCTATAGAGACGCAAATGATCTGAAACTTGCCAACGCCCACACGAGCTCGATAAAACACCAAGTTCAGATTAATGTACCGGTAGTCTGTGTCGTTTTTCGAGGCTTTGAGGAGTAATTCTGGATAATTTACCTCAGTGCTGGATTAATTTCACTTCGAGGAGCCATGGATCCAGGATCATAGTAAGTTTATTCTTTGTTCTAATCGCGAATACTGTTTTAAAATGAATCGCGTGTCTTTCTCTGTGTGATGAATGAACGGAATTCGCACTGTTGTTGTTACAGACGAAATATGAAAGACAACATTTAGTTGACTAGTTTGGGATAGATTATAAAGATTTTTACTCTAAAATAGACATCAAATAAGCTTTAGTTAACCAGTTTCTGCTCATATGTTAAATATATAACGTTAGAATGTTTTGTCAAAAATAAGCTCATAATCTAAGATGTTACCCAGCGAGCAAAAAGTCGTCTAGAACACGTCTAAAAGACGTAATTGTTAGACATCCAGAAGACGTCCTCACAGGAGCCAGAATGAAAGTTTTTTTTACGTCTTTTCTGGACATTGTATAGACGTAAATTAAAGACGTGCTACAGACGTAATTGTTAGACATCCAGAAGACGTCCTCACAGGAGCCAGAATGAAAGTTTTTTTACGTCTTTTCTGGACATTGTATAGACGTAAATTAAAGACGTGCTACAGACGTAATTGTTAGACATCCAGAAGACGTCCTCACAGGAGCCAGAATGAAAGGTTTTTTTAACGTCTTTTCTGGACATTGTATAGACGTAAATTAAAGACGTGCTACAGACGTAATTGTTAGACATCCAGAAGACGTCCTCACAGGAGCCAGAATGAAAGTTTTTTTTACGTCTTTTCTGGACATTGTATAGACGTAAATTAAAGACGTGCTACAGACGTAATTGTTAGACATCCAGAAGACGTCCTCACAGGAGCCAGAATGAAAGTTTTTTTTACGTCTTTTCTGGACATTGTATAGACGTAAATTAAAGACGTGCTACAGACGTAATTGTTAGACATCCAGAAGACGTCCTCACAGGAGCCAGAATGAAAGGTTTTTTTTACGTCTTTTCTGGACATTGTATAGACGTAAATTAAAGACGTGCTACAGACGTAATTGTTAGACATCCAGAAGACGTCCTCACAGGAGCCAGAATGAAAGTTTTTTATACGTATTTTCAGGACATTGTTTAGACGTCAATCAAAGACGTGCTACAGACGTAATTGTTAGACATCTAAAGGCAGCCAGAATAAAAGTTGTACAAAACAGTGGCAGTGAGTTAGTTCTCACTGAGAAAAACCCAGTTACTCATTGTTAATAGTTGTCGTGTCATGAAACTGCAGACACACAGACCTAAATAAGATTTTAAAGAATATTGATAATATTGAATACTCAATTGAATACGGCATCTGTGTAGTGTATATACAAGTCTTGCATTTGTATATCTTATCAATATAATTGTAATAAACTGCTTACCATTTGCCTGTAAACCAAACTGATCACTCCAAGAAATCAACTATTTAAATCTCAAAATAAATATTTTATTACTATTTTTTTCTGCTGGACCAAAACTTAACAGCCAGAACATTAAAGTATAAATAAACACAATAAAACTTAAAGTCAGAACAGTAAAGTTATAAATTAACACAATTTCCCTTTAAACAATCTATAAAATGTTGTTAAAACAGTATAACATATCAATTAACAAAATGTGGCTGCTATAAGCTTCACAAGCTTCATTTATAGCAGCACGCCCCGACTCTCCCGGGGCATGTTTCAGATGATCGGCTGCAGACTTTATTTGGGCCTCTGTTGCAGCTGGGTCCCATTTCATGACAGCAGCTACAATCAAAGCAAAAAAATACACATGTAAAATAAATAAATGCAAACACCACTGTTGTGGTTCAGCTTGCAGCAGAGATGCATAGAAAATTTGAGTACTCGAATCAATAAAATAAGATAGTTATTAAATCACAAATCAAGTAAAATTACATCAAGCCTGATATAAAACAATCCACACACACATACTTTATGATGTTAGTTTTAATTAAAAAATTTAAATCAAGGAAATTTCTCTGGCTTTTCTTTCTTTTTGCTGTATCAAAAACGTACCGAACCGTGACACAAGTGTATCGTATTGAGCCGAACAATGAATTTTGTGAACCGTTACACCACTAACATAGGTCTTTAATAACTGTATTCAAATGTAAATAAATATATGTTTGTGAAAGGTTTTTTTATTTTTATTATTGTTTATGTTAAAACTAGGAGTGTGACCATTATAACCGTGAGACCGACGGTTATAGTTGAACTCTATACTCTATAGTTGAACGGTTATAGTTATATCATTAGAACTCTATTACCGCCAAAACCGTGTTATTAAAATATCTTAAATATAACAGATGATCAACACGGAGGCGCCGGCACGTGAACTGGAGCTCGTCTTATAAATGAACCGAAACTCAGCGTATAAGGTAGCCTCCTTGCCTCACAGACATGTCTACTTTTAAACAGAACAATTCAAAACATAAGAAAACAAGACTACAGACTGCTCTCTGCTTATGTAATAAGCAGATAATCCGTATGAATTGTGCATTTCTCTCTGGCGCGTTGACTACTGCGAAGATCGCGAGTCAGCATCGTCAACTTCATCTTTGCAGCCGACACTGGCAAAGAAAACACTTGTTTATTAATAAACAATTAAAATATCTCATTGCTATATTTTACATATTCATAATCATTACTTTTGCCGGTTCTTTGTGACAGATTTTAGGTGCTTATTGGCAGCGCCGCCCTTACATGTTACATGAACGCGTCACCACCGCATCACCGCACCCACCAGAATAGGTCTGTTTTTTTTTGTTTTGTTAAGGATTTGTTTACTGTGTGTGATTCATTTAATGGAAAGCTCAGTCACTGCTAGTTGTCTGGCTGTTAATTTTAAATAAACGTAGAGCAAGTAGCAGTGTCTGCTCGTTTATTCAAACTAAGTTGTCCTATAACAGACGAACGTCGCAACGTGATGGTTTTTTTTTTGTGAAAACCAAATCAAATGTGAAAGAGCCATGCGTTAAAAGTCAGATGGCACTTAAAGCTACTTTATGATTTGCTCTATGTTTGAACAAAATAAATAAATTGTTAACTATCTATACCATATTGAATTGCATAGCATCATATTTTTCTTCATTGCATCGTATTACATTGAATCGCATCGCGTTGAATTGAAATCAAATCGCACCGCATCGTAATAATAGTGAATCGCATTGCATCGGTAGCTGCTTATATGTAGCCTATCTTTAATGTATCGTATCGTTGGCTATGCATCGAGATGCGTATCGCATCGGCCTCAGTTATGGAGATGCACATCCCTAATACCTACATAGGAAAAGTAACTACATTTACATACTGTGAATAGTTTTCTTTAATCGAGAATCGTTTTTGCATCGAAAATCGCTATTGAGTCGAATCGTGAGCCTAAAAATCGGAATCGTGACATTTTCTGAATCGTACACTCCTAATATAAACACACAGCTGTTTGCTTGGAACACCCCTTTAATTGTAAATTTATTAAATCACATGTAAGGTTTATAAATAGTAGCTAAAGGAGAGTAAACTGATACCCCCTTTATTTTCTCTACCTTATGCCGTCCGAAAAGGTATGTGATTTTCTTTCCTCAGATGGACACATTTTAGAAAAAATAAACTAGACTTTTAGAAAAATTATCCATCTCTTGTGTTCGTGTGTCAAATACTGCAAGTGAATAGACACCAAAATGCTGAAGGTCAAAAAGTCCAAGAGCATTGTAAAGCTCACATGATAAATGCAGAAAACATCTTGTGTGAACAACACAGCAGGCTGTACTGTATGAAGTTTCTGGTGCATGCACTTGCATTATATTGGCTTACCATAATGGATAATTTTTAAAAAAATCTTTGTGGAAAGTCAGTCATATATACATCTGGAATGGCACGGGAAAAAAAATAAATATTTTTTTTTATTTTGGAGTGCACTGTGCCTTTAAAATTGACTACGGTTTTAGATACTGCAGTGGATACTTACTAGTGATGGACTTGTTTCTCTGTTGGTGCCTGTTCTGCTCCGTAAACATTGTTCCAATGCTTGATCTAAAAAAAAAGTTAAACAGTGTGTTAATAGATTATTGATCTGAGTGACATAGGACCATTTTGAATGCGTTCCTTAAGTGTTATATAAATCTGGAGAACCCTTACTAAAATTAACAATGTTTTGCGACACTAACCAAATGGTAATAAATTATTGTAATCAATCCACCATAAAAACATGGTTTCTACACCTTTACTATAATAAAAACCATGGTTAATTTAGCAAATGTCCTTAAAAGAACAGCTCATCCAAAAAAAAAAAAGAAGAGTTCTCTCATTATTTAGCCTACTCACCCTCATGTTGAAACTGTATGAGTTTCTTATGTAGACCAATAATTAAGATATCTTGAGAAATGCCTTATTTGTTTTTGTTTTTCTCATGCAATGGAACATACAGTTGTTTTATTCCCAACATTCTTGTGTTTCACAAAAGTAAGTTAGACATTTATTTTTGGGTCAGCTAGGCCTGTAAACTCAAGAAGATAGAAGATAAAACATTGTCTGGAGGGTTTGACCCAGTGTGCCTTTGAGCAGAGTGTAAGTCTGCCTCTATTTCACGTGTATTTTATGACAATACTCACCATCTGAAGATCGTGTGGCTGGATAATATTTACTCCCAAAATGCCTGGATCATGAAGGAAACACACACAGCAATATTAGCTATTTGTTTTTACTTAGGCTACTAACAGAGACATTAGCAAAAGCTTGCTCACCAGCTCCAAAACATATAATCACTCGTTATTTTGACTGATCGATAACGTTAGACCTAACGTTAAATCCCGCGATCAACAATAAAAGCCTAAAGTTAGTTTGCAGATTCTTCTAGAGTCAAGGAGTGTGGTTCGAGTTCCTCTGTCTAAAGAGACAATGTTCTCAGTTCACTCATTGTAAAGCTCCAATGCTGAGTTTTATTTTATTTTTTATCATAAATTAGCAATACACATGCTAGCTCAGCACATAATTAGCCTAATACATTGGAATACCGTACTAATATAAATATTGCTCTAATCGCGTTTAGATTCTCAATTTAATACACTATATTTTGATGTATTAGAATTTGTATAAAATAAAAAGTTATTTACGTTACCTTCCGTAGATTGCAATATGTCCGTTGTCCATATTCCTTTGTTCTTCATTTACATCCCGCAACTCGCTCAAAATAAACATTTAGCAGTCCGATGTAAAATAATCCATGTTTTAAACAATGTAAAAAAGCCACAAAACCGAAGTAGGTCCCAAGCAGCAGCACACACACCCAGTCACTTCAACTGACGTATTTTCAAACTTGACTCGTAAAGGCGCGCATAGTTGTCATTGGCCAGATTCCTGGATGACAGTCAGAATAACCAATCATGCTCAAAACAACTCGGAGAGACAGCCAATAGTGTGAAAACATTGCAATTACAGGACAATATGAAATGTTTTAAAAGAAAGAATAGGAAAAAATATACACGTGCTATTTCTTTTGTATTTGTATTTGTAGGCTGGCTGTTATATTTAATCAATTGGTTAAATGTGTTTTCATTGCAGTGCATGATTAAAAATTTAAGATTAAAAATGAAAGATTAAAAATGAAAGATTAAAAATGAAAGATAAAAAATGAAAGATTAAACTTACAGTAACTTGTATAACATATATAATAACATTTATTTATCACTGTTCTGATAAACAGCAATTTAATAGACAGTAACAGTATATATATTAAACAGAGTAAACATGTATTCATATAATTCTGTATGTAGACCTATGTGAAAAACTAATGGATTGGTATCATGGTGGTGACATTAGAGTTACTTCATGTGACCCCTAATGACCCTTTTCCACTTTCACAAATTCTTGACCTTTCCTTTAGAAACACTCTAATGCCTAATAAATGTCAACATGCTTTTTCACCCTGTGTGGTACTGTTACACAACCTGTTGGTTTAGGGTTAATCCCTCTGTCCAACGCAACACTTTGCTAACATTGGCATAATTAAGTTACAACATAATACCCCGGGTTTCACAGGCAAGGCTTAAGCCTGTAGTCCAGACTAAAATGCACGTTTGAGCTATATATTACCTGAAAGCAACTTGTACTGACATATCTTATGTCAGTGCCATTGTTTTGTCTCAAGATGCACACCAGTAATGTTTTTTTTTTTTTCTAAGGTACATTTTTAAAAGCTATAATTGAATGCCCAAATTTAACTAAGGCCTAATCCTGGCTTTATATCTAAGCCTGTCTGTGAAACCGGGTCTGGGTTAGAAATTAAGAGGTTAACCCTAACCTTAACCCTTGTCTACAGACTTTTATTTAACAGCATGGATACTCCAAAGTGTTGACTGCAGTGGTTAGGTATAGCATTGATAAAGGACAAAGATCTTCTCACTGTGACAGTCTGTATTTTAGCAATGATTGTTTGTATGGATTGTCCCTAATTGAACACACATGAACGCCACCACAATGATGAAAATAGGAAGTTATTTACTGTAAAATTAGGATTTTTTTTTACAGTGCAGTATGAACATCTGTTCTCAACTAGTTCTGGCTGTCAGTGGGCGTTTAGATTATGGCCAGATTGGACATCTTTATTCACGTCATTTATGGACTGTTTCTGGATGTCAACAGACGTCCATATTATAGTCAGTATGAACGTCTTTTCTAAACTAGTTCTGGCTGTCAGTGGACGTTTAGATTATGGCCAGATTGGACATCTTTATTCACGTCATTTATGGACTGTTTCTGGATGTCAACAGACGTCCAGATTATAGTCAGTATGAACGTCTTTTCTCAACTAGTTCTGGCTGTCAGTGGACGTTTAGATTATGGCCAGATTGGACATCTTTATTCACGTCATTTATGGACTGTTTCTGGATGTCAACAGACGTCCAGATTATAGTCAGTATGAACGTCTTTTCTCAACTAGTTCTGGCTGTCAGTGGACGTTTAGATTATGGCCAGATTGGACATCTTTATTCACGTCATTTATGGACTGTTTCTGGATGTCAACAGACGTCCAGATTATAGTCAGTATGAATGTCTTTTCTCAACTAGTTCTGGCTGTCAGTGGGCGTTTAGATTATGGCCAGATTGGACATCTTTATTCACGTCATTTATGGACTGTTTCTGGATGTCAACGGACGTCCAGATTATAGTCAGTATGAACGTCTTTTCTCAACTAGTTCTGGCTGTCAGTGGACGTTTAGATTATGGCCAGATTGGACATCTTTATTCACGTCATTTATGGACTGTTTCTGGATGTCAACAGACGTCCAGATTATAGTCAGTATGAACGTCTTTTCTCAACTAGTTCTGGCTGTCAGTGGACGTTTAGATTATGGCCAGATTGGACATCTTTATTCACGTCATTTATGGACTGTTTCTGGATGTCAACGGACGTCCAGATTATAGTCAGTATGAATGTCTTTTCTCAACTAGTTCTGGCTGTCAGTGGACGTTTAGATAATGGCCAGATTGGACATCTTTATTCACGTAATTTATGGACTGTTTCTGGATGTCAACAGACGTCCAGATTATAGTCAGTATGAATGTCTTTTCTCAACTAGTTCTGGCTGTCAGTGGACGTTTAGATTATGGCCAGATTGGACATCTTTATTCACGTCATTTATGGACTGTTTCTGGATGTCAACGGACGTCCAGATCATAGTCAGTATGAATGTCTTTTCTCAACTAGTTCTGGCTGTCAGTGGACGTTTAGATTATGGCCAGATTGGACATCTTTATTCACGTCATTTATGGACTGTTTCTGGATGTCAACGGACGTCCAGATTATAGTCAGTATGAATGTCTTTTCTCAACTAGTTCTGGCTGTCAGTGGACGTTTAGATAATGGCCAGATTGGACATCTTTATTCACGTCATTTATGGACTATTTCTGGATGTCAACGGACGTCCAGATTATAGTCAGTATGAACGTCTTTTCTCAACTAGTTCTGGCTGTCAGTGGACGTTTAGATAATGGCCAGATTGGACATCTTTATTCACGTCATTTATGGACTGTTTCTGGATGTCAACAGACGTCCAGATTATAGTCAGTATGAACGTCTTTTCTCAACTAGTTCTGGCTGTCAGTGGACGTTTAGATTATGGCCAGATTGGACATCTTTATTCACGTCATTTATGGACTGTGTCTGGATGTCAACAGACGTCCAGATTATAGTCAGTATGAACGTCTTTTCTCAACTAGTTCTGGCTGTCAGTGGACGTTTAGATTATGGCCAGATTGGACATCTTTATTCACGTCATTTATGGACTGTGTCTGGATGTCAACGGACGTCCAGATTATAGTCAGTATGAACGTCTTTTCTCAACTAGTTCTGGCTGTCAGTGGACGTTTAGATTATGGCCAGATTAGACATTATTTCTCAGTGTCATTAATCGACTAATTCTGGCTGTCAATGGACGTTCAGATCACGGCCTGGACGGACGGACGGGATATCAACCTGTTTTGTATGTCCACAGACGTCGCTTGCTCAGTAGTGTTTGTTCCAATGTAGACTATATCAAACTAATGAATCCTTAACTTTGAAATATGAATGATAAAATCCAGGCTATAGGCCTACTTAAAAAAAAAAAAAAAAAGACAAGATAGATGTAAAAAAAAAAATCTTAATATTATTGTTTTTTATTAGTGACACATTTGAGGAGATTCCAAAACTTTCTGAAAATACAGTATGAGAATTAACTGCATACTAGAAATGTTTACCTTGGAAATTATACAATTTGAATGTATAAAAAATTTGTGAAAAAATACCTTTTTTTCCTCTCTGAGAACTCTAACTTTCTAACTCTAACTAATTCTGTAGGATGGTCCATATAGCCTATTTGAACAGGATTTGTTTCCAGGTATGACTATGTACTAAAAATGTGCTTTTGACTTTCATTTATATTTGTATTTTATATATATATATATATATATATAATTTATTTATTTATTTTTGTCCTCGCATTCTTTCTTGTGTGACACACCTGAATGAATGGCTCATTAGTATGCAGGCTCATTAGTATGCAGGCTCATTACTATGCAGGGTCTTTGTCTTCTCAGGTGTGAATCACAGCAAGTCACGCCCCTGCGCATATTGCCTTTGGAAGCAAAAACTGTTTTAAAAAATTTAAATCAATGTATTGTTTTATGTGAATGATTAGGCAGGGTGATTTTCAGATAATTTTGAAGCAAAAACACTAGGCAACTACATCCATTAGTCAAAAGTCTTGTGGACACATATTAAGTATGTGTTTTGTGGCCTTTTTTCAGAAACTTTAATTTTTAGTTTTTTGAATAACCATGCATAAACATTATTCCCTCAAAAATACAAATATGTAAATAGATGTTGCTCGCATATTATGGTACCCCTATTTGTGCTAAATAGAGTGTAATTACACCTTTGCCATTAATATGTTTATAAGCAACTGAAAAAAGCACAAATGTCAGGGCATGTCAAAACATCTCACAGACCTCAAAAACCCCTTAGACTCCAGAGGGTTAATCACCGCTTGTGTTCACACAATGCAAACTATTCTAGAATGCTTTCTTTAACACCAGTTAGGGTTTCTAATTATTCACTTTCCGTGTTTACAATTCTTTGCAGCTAAAGTTCACCTTCACTAGTGTAGGCATCGTCCTTGCTAACCGTCGAAGGCTAACTTTGCAGATGCCCTGTTAATTAAACTTACGTTTAACTACATGTAAACTGTGTAGCTAGAGAATAATTCATATAGCAATAGGAATTTTCATCGGCAGGTGACTAAACCGATCATTCCCGGTGTTTTGATCACTTTATTCCCTTTTGCTTTAATTTTTTTTTTCTCTCGTTAATTCTTTCATTTCTTTGACTTTGATAATAATAGCAGTCAGCTATTCCCTTGGCTATTCAGTTATCTATTATTTAATTTAATTTCCTCTCTTGTTCAAATGTGGTTCCATTTCCCATAGGGCCCAGAAAGGAAACAGAGACACCCTTATTTGTTATTTTGGCTTAGTTTCAACCAGTGCACTCATCTTTGTGACCCTGCAGGACAAGTAATTTCAACAATTTACTAGGGCACAACTATAATCCTGAGGATTGATAATAAGCAGAATTTAAATAACAAAGCTGTCCGTTTCCCTCTTATCCTTCACTTCGTCAAGCCGTAGTGACCCCTCCAGAGAAATAATTTAGTCATAAGAACCATCTTGCATAATTTATTTCATCTCGGCTATGCCCTCTCCAGGAAATACTCTCGGAACCACACAAGTCTTAGCCTCCTAACAACCACACCTAAGATTATAAGGACACAAGAGACACTTAGCTTTAGGCTAAATATCTAGCGAACCCATTAAGCAGTAGTTCTGAACTTTTAGGGCCATGCATTAGTCACTCACCACAAGTGTGCCAAAATGTCACAGAGCCCCTGCTTAGCCTGACCTCAACAGCCCAGAGCGGAACCCCTCTCGACCTGCCACTGGTCGGCACAAGTCTGAACACACATCAGACGAAAACAGTGCCGCCACGTCCGAGACGCCAAGACTCCTCGGGCACATGATCGAACAGGGTATGGCCCGGAAACTCTTTGAAAGACTCTGAGAGACAAAATCAAACTCTTACATCTCAAACATGCGAGCAGACTGTGCAGTCATACAGCCAGAACGACATCTGATTGTCTGTCTTTATCATATATGTTTGTAAATACATATATTCCTGTAACGTAGTAAATATATAAGTAGTTATGCCTTTATTAAATCCATTATATTCATGTGATTGACGAACTGTGTTGTTTTGCTCATTTTCGAGTCCCTTGAGTGCCAAAGATCTAACTTATGCTACAAGCTTTACAAATTAAAGATACCTTAAAGAGTATGGGTTTATAGGGCGGGAAACCCAATTCTTCTGGCCAGAGAATTGCGTTTCTGGAAATCCTATAAAGTAAGATGATATTGTGGATCCCCACAATATTATTCTACCAAATTGAGCTAATTAATTTTGCCTGTTTCGTAATACGTGATCAGTGTAATTAACTGTAATCAACTTGTAGTTAAAATGCAAGGATACACAGTTATGCATGCAGGTAAAATTACATCCTCCCTTAGAGGGAGATTTATTAACATGTAAGACTGATCTAATCCAAACATGTATGAACGATTATTAATTATCAATTATTAATTATGATATGCAAATTCCCCACGGATTAGATCCGCCCAAAGTCTTTACATTCCCTACATTAAAAGTTTTTAAAACATAGATTAAAACGTACCTTTTTGCACAAGCATATTAAAATGCGTCTAAATGCTGTATGTATTTCTGTAAAGATCATGTAACTTGTCCTTTTTAATGTTGTTACTAGGTTCTTATTTTATTCTTTACCTTTTATGTGTTTTTTTTTTGTGTTTAAATTCTCTGATATGTTATGGTCTACCTGTATGTGCAGCTGTGCAGGCGCTATAGAAATAAACTTGACCTTGACCTTGGGTATTTTAGAAAAGCCCTTAGCAGAAGAAAATTTAAGGCTTGTCCTTCTGTGGGAGATCATGCCGTTCGTTTGAGAGAATTAGCTTTGAAAGAAAACCAGCTGGAGTTTGAAAATGCACAATTAGAGTTACGAAGACATGAAATGGATCATGAGTTTGCATTAAAACGGATGCAATTAAAAATAACCATTAAGAAGGGTGCTGCTGTCTCTGAGTTTGATGTGGGAAAAATCGGAGGATGGTTCCTCCTTTTTGCGAAAGGGATGTTAAATTTTTTTTTAGTCATTTTGAAAGAGTTGCGATTACTTTAACCCTCTGGAGTCGGCAAACGTGCCGGCGCGTTTTGCGCGATTTTTTTCACATAGCAGCAAAATAGACTTAAAATACTCTACGTTAAATGTCTACTTTTTTATGGTTCCACTTCCAATCGAAATAAAACATTGTACTTTTGTAAAATAAAGAAAATAAACAGGGTGTGCTTTCTGCCTCTCCGTCTCCGTGAACTTTTTTTCTGGAGCACGTCTCTAAACTTAAACAACACTCAGCGAATACTAGTCACACAGGCATGAGCAATATATCTTCATAATCATTTAAGTGTGTACTTTTAAATGATCTAATTCAAAACTAAAACAAATATTCTCTGTTTATGTAATCTATATAAAAAGAGATGTCAGTCGTTCTCATTTCAGCTAATTATCTTTTATTGTGACCACGCCCACGGAGAGGGCGCTATTCAAACGCAAATGATCTGAGGCAAGCCATGCAAACTGTTAACGCCCCCATATCAGCTGGATAAAACACATCAAGTTTAACAAGAATTGTGGACTTTACCTCGTCTTGCTGCGCTCTGAGGAATAATACTATCATCCTAATCCTGGAACAGTTTACCTCAGAAGTGCTGGTAGTTTCATTCCGAGGAGCAACGAATTAAGCTGATGTAGTAAGTTATTTATTCTTAAGAGCTTTGTTACAATCGCGATATTGATAGTGTCTGTAAACCGCAAAAAGACTGTTTAAATATGAATTGTGTGTCTGTGTGTGAATGATGAATGAAAGGCGCGCTGTTGTTTACAGCTGTACAGCGAGCATCTCACACTCGCATAAACACGATATGTTACAGACTAAATATGACTGTTTCAAGATAAGATTTGGTTGATTATTTTGGATGGATTATAAATGTTTTACTGTAAAAACAGACTACTGCCACAGTAAATAAGCTTTTGTTCGCCAATTTCTGCTCATGTTACCCTTGAAATACTTTTACAAAGAAAGATTACACTTGAAATATTGTTAGTAGTGTTAACATAGACCATGTGTCACTTTTTGATTGATTTATGACTGACAGGATTTATGAATCCAGATTGATTTATGAACCCGTAGTGATTGACAGGGAATGAGGGATCCATGTGTCTCTGATTTACAGCGTCAAACTGACTGGTGTGTATATGCCAGGTAGCTATAGTGACGCGTTGCAGTGTTCTGACGTCCTCCTGTGCTGATTGTATTTTCCTTTGATTGTTGGTGGTGAAATTCACCCAAGCAGGTATTACGTAATGTTGACACCCTGAGTGTCAAAACCGTTGTTGTTTGATCAATAGGGTAGCCCTATACACTCACCTGCCACTTTATTAGGTACACCTGTCCAACTGCTCCTTAACACTTAATTTCTAAGCAGCCAATCACATGGCGGCAACTCAGTGCATTTAGGCATGTAGACATGGTCAAGACAATCTCCTGCAGTTCAAACCGAGCATCAGTATGGGGAAGAAAGGTGATTTGAGTGACTTTGAACGTGGCATGATTGTTGGTGCCAGAAGGGCTGGTCTGAGTATTTCAGAAACTGCTAATCTACTGGGATTTTCACGCACAACCATCTCTAGGGTTTACAGAGAATGGTCCGAAAAAGAAAAAACATCCAGTGAGCGGCAGTTCTGTGGGCGGAAATGCCTTGTTGATGCCAGAGGTTAGAGGAGAATGGCCAGACTGGTTCGAGCTGATAGAAGGGCAACAGTGATTCAAATAACCACCCGTTACAACCAAGGTGGGCAGAAGAGCATCTCTGAACGCACAGTACGTCGAACTTTGAGGCAGATGGGCTACAGCAGCAGAAGACCACACCGGGTGCCACTCCTTTCAGCTAAGAACAGGAAACTGAGGCTACAATTTGCACAAGCTCATCGAAATTGGACAATAGAAGATTGGAAAAACGTTGCCTGGTCTGATGAGTCTCGATTTCTGCTGCGACATTCGGATGGTAGGGTCAGAATTTGGCGTCTACAACATGAAAGCATGGATCCATCCTGCCTTGTATCAACGGTTCAGGCTGGTGGTGGTGGTGTCATGGTGTGGGGAATATTTTCTTGGCACTCTTTGGGCCCCTTGGTACCAATTGAGCATCGTTGCAACGCCACAGCCTACCTGAGTATTGTTGCTGACCATGTCCATCCCTTTATGACCACAATGTACCCAACTTCTGATGGCTACTTTCAGCAGGATAATGCGCCATGTCATAAAGCTGGAATCATCTCAGACTGGTTTCTTGAACATGACAATGAGTTCGCTGTACTCAAATGGCCTCCACAGTCACCAGATCTCAATCCAATAGAGCATCTTTGGGATGTGGTGGAACGGGAGATTCGCATCATGGATGTGCAGCCGACAAATCTGCGGCAACTGTGTGATGCCATCATGTCAATATGGACCAAACTCCCTGAGGAATGCTTCCAGCACCTTGTTGAATCTATGCCACGAAGAATTGAGGCAGTTCTGAAGGCAAAAGGGGGTCCAACCCGTTACTAGCATGGGGTACCTAATAAAGTGGCCGGTGAGTGTATATTCCGGCAAAAGGAAGAGAATGTATATTCAAACGACCAAAAAAGTTGGCTGCATAGCCAAACTGTTTATTAGGTATATTAGAAGGTAAGCTACATTGCTTCTGTACAATAGTGTTGGGAAACTTATATTTCAATAGCCAAATTGGATTTGTCTAGAAATATTTTAAAACACAAAAAAATACATAATCTGTATTAAGGTAACAAATTTTTTTTAACCTACTGATGGTTTTAATGTATAACCTGAAAAGAAATGCATTAAATTCAAATTTATTTTGCCAACAAATATACAAACAAATGTTATTCAACAGGAAGAGGCTAAGTTGACTAATGACTTAAATGAATAACTACTAGTTGACTAGAAATATCTTTAGTCTGGGCAGCCCTACAATTTATTTATGTAGCATTTTTTGGAATAAATTTAATTTCCAAGAGAGTATTCTCTTATAAAATACATCAAACCATTAGGATTTTTTGTTTGTTTAGCAACTCTTTCAATCAATTATATTCTTACAAAGCATTTTTTTTTTTTTTTTTTTTTTTTAGATTCGACAAATTCAGCATTGAGAAAGGAGCTTCAAAAGTGAGAAAACAAGTCGTCATGGACACTCTGAAAGCAGCTCTACAGAAAAATGAAGCAGAGGCATCTGACATAATTCACATCATCTTACCATTTGAGACATCTCACCAACACCACAAGATTTCGGCAGAAAGTGGCTACACAAGAAATATCCACCCTCTTGTGAAGAAAAAATTCTAGAGTATGTGTCATTGGGTCTGTGCCTTTCCTTAAAAAAGTGCTTCGCCAGTTTGTGAACACTGAACTCTCAGTTTCGGATTGTGTCCTCCCAAAGTCACATGATCAGTGCCACTTTCCAACTAGCCATACCATTCAAAACCATGTGCATTTGGCTTTAGTAGCAGGAAGGTACTCTGGTCTTGATCAGCTTAATTTGTGTAAAAAGTGAAGAAGAGTCCACCATGCAGAACACATTTTTGTTTGTACATCAGTCCCAAGAACAGCAGAGACTTCTTAAACGGTATGGAGACATGGTTCTCCTGGATGCCACATACAGAACAACAAAATATGCCTTGCCACTTTTTTTTAGTTGTTGTCAGGACAAATGTTGGCTACAAACCTATTGCAGAGTTCATTTGTGAAAATGAGTCCACCATGGCGATCTCTGAGGCCTTGTCTTTAATTAAAAAATGGAATGATGCCTGGAATCCAAATTATTTCATGACTGATTATTGTGAACAAGAATACCAGGCACTTCAATTGGTCTTCCCAAATACTCACAAATACCTGTGTTCTTTCCATCGAGAGCAAGCCTGGATTCGCTGGACAAGGGAAAGTAAGTAGTATTCTCTCTCTCTCTCTCAAAATGTATGTGGTGATGGACCAGGAATGTCTAGCCCAACATGTTTTTTTTTTTTAACAGTTGTCTTATTAAACCTTTTTTCTCTACGATCAAATCAGTATCATAACTCAGTTATTTTTTTCATTTAACTCAGACAATTTAATATGAGTAATAATTTTTTTTTTCGTGCGGCTAAGTGCAGATTTCACAGTTAGGTTTCACTGTTTCTGAAACACTGCAATAATTCAGATAAATCAAATCTCAGCTAATTTCAAATGTGTCTACATTAAGAATTATATGTAATTGTCCCACACAAAATGAGTATTTTAATTAACATTGCAGTAATTGATATTAAACAAAATATTAAGGGAAATGATAAACAATTATATTTGTCATAATCGTTAAGTTTTTTCCCAATAATTTCAGCTGCTTGATGTTGAGGAACTTTGCCAACAAATAAATGTTTATTATTAGAGAAATAATATGAAAAAAAGTAATTTTAGTTTATTGAACTTGACAAAACTAGAAATTACATGTGTTAAATAGTAATAGTTGTAACATTTTGAAGTAATTACTAATTAGGCATTGTAATGCACCTGTTGCAGGCAAGAACCATCTATCTGATCAAGATCGCAGTGAACTTCTTGGCCTCCTTCGTAGTGTAGCTTCTGCACATGATAGAGAAACATGTGAGGCAGCAATAAGTAAGCTCAGGGACAGTGTCTTGTATAAGATTAATAGTAATACAGAAGTTCGAAACTATGTTGAGAAAAGATGGCTCAATATTAAAGAGGTAGGGGTTACAACAGTGCCACCTTGAGAATTTATTTTTTTGATGATTTGTTTCATTGTTTATAATTAATTGTAATGCATTTATGTACATTGACTGTAAAGGGAGATCAGAAAGGTTTATTTTTATTTTTTACTTTGTGTTAAATTACTTTTTTCTTACTTCCAGAGGTGGTGCAGAGGATTTTCTCCACATGGATTTAATGTGTCTTTAACCACAAACAATGGCACTGAAGCAATGAGCAACTCATTGAAGAGCTTTAACCTGAAGATTTCGGGAACTAAAACAGTATCATCTTTGGTTGATATAATAGTTACTGAGTTCATCCCTGAGCAGCTCCTCTCATATGCTAAACTTAATTACATGTACAGCAGTGAACACAAGGTCTACAGTGCTAATGTTCCTGAGTTCCTCTGGGACCGTCCAAGAACCTTTGTGCAACATTGCCTGAAAAACTTAGAGGCAGCTTGTTGTTATACCTCCCAACAAGTTCAAGAGCAGAGTAAGGGGCTTTATATAGTCCAGAGTGAGCAATCATGTGAATGGTACTCTGTGGATCTCGGAGACAAAGACCGTTTTCCGTCATGTGAATGCAGATCTTTTAAGTCAGTTTTAAGGCACCACACCGACATGTAATGACGAGGACAATACTGAACATCCTGTTGCCATAGACTGTCATGACATTCAGTGTACAAAGACAGACACAAATGGAGTTTCCACTGCACAGTGTGCCCTGCGAGAGAAATTAAAAATTCTCCAGGATCTATCATACATGTGTGGATCATGAGTTGTTGCTAAATGCAACTGCAGTCATTCATGAGATTACAGGAAAGATGAAATTCTTTGTCCCAAAAGACGACTCACTACCTCTTCTAAGTAAGCAAGATGACAAGCTGAAACTACATGTACTTCCAGCCCGGAAAAGAAAAGGCAAAAAAAGTAGAATTGAGAAAAGAAACAGTGGTAAGGTTACTATGGGAAGGACTGCTGTCTGCATCCATGTTATTGTCACCGATGTTAAGGCCTTGGGTTATTTACCACACTCCGGAGGAGCAGACACCAGAGACAGACAACCAAAGTGGATTTAAAAGGTAAGTTTTTATTAAGTTTAAAAAGGGATAAAAACAGGAGCCGGGACGTTCGTGGCTGTGGCTCTGGTGAGATGAGGGGAATGCTGGTAGGTACTTCTCAGTTCTTCAGGTAAGTATATCCCTCTCCGGGTGGCTCGTGGGACAGACAGTGACTTCTCTCGTCGTCAGACTCGTTGCACAAACTCGTGGAACAGACAGTGACTTCTCTCGTCGTTAGACTCGCCGGATAAGCTCGTGGGACAGACAGTGACTTCTCTTTGCTTCCTGCAAAGAGCAGACAGTTTGACCGTGAGACGGACAGCAGTAAGGGGAACAGAGACGAGGTACTTTACCAGCCTTCGGTCTCGTTCTGTATGTGATAGAACGGCGTCGTTGGGAGAAATAGTGAGACTGGACTTTCTTTTGTGTGGGAAACAGTGCTCGTGGATGGTGGCAATAAAGATGTGTTGCTTTTCTCCTCCGCACCATGCACACAATCTCTGAAACCTGGACACAGCTGAGGGGACAGATCAGTTCGAAAGAATCTTCTAAGTTATTGGTCAATTTCATCCATCAGAGACTCAAAGAGAACACAGTTGTTTGATCTCACCACACTCATGCATAAATCACTCTTGTAAAGCTCCACACGTGTTATGTTTCACTCTTTCAGACAGTGCAAACTCACTCTCTCTTCACAGTGATTAATCAACTCGTTTCTCTTCTCTTCATAGGATGGATGAACCAAAGAATAGTAGTCTCAGAAAATGAACATGGATTCAGCGATCTTCCCAGCCATTACGGTTACTGTCAATGGATAACACACACTGCCCACAAACACAGGTTAGTAGTACACTGGTGGTGGCAAATCTTTACATGTGGTTTTCTCCAGAAGGTGAATCATAAAAAGGGGCACTTAACTTTTCCTCTGTGAATCACATGAATCCTGCAGCAGGTTTCCACTCTCTTTTCTGCCAGTCACTCTCCTTCTAGGAAGTTTTCCCCACTTACTTCATTGTGTGCTGTTCGGGGTTTCTTAAAAGACTCACTTACTGAACATACCTCGGGGGACTCAACATGGAACACCGATCAGGTCTTAAACCTCAGCTTTCTGCACTTGCCGCCGCTCACTGTCGCTGCTGTAATCCACTCAGGCACTCGTGTGTCGCTTTCCTACTGCCAGAACATAACCTCCTTCTGTCCTTCAAGCCCCTCTCTTTATACTCCTTTTTTCCCGGGCATGTGGTTCAATGAAGCGCTACTCACTGGCTTCAGCTGGCGCTTGTTATGGTCGGCGGCCATGATGTATAAACCCGGAGCCGGCCCGGTGTTACACCGGCATTTCTTCCCCCTGGAAACGAGTCAACAATTTTTTGGTTCCTAGTTTATTCACCCGGTGACATTATCATGCATCATTCAATGCAACTTTTTTTTTTATTTTTTATGTTGTACGTGACACAGGGGACCAGTCTGGATTTTTGAAGGAGAACTTCTTGACAGACTTTGCTGCAATAGATTTGACAGGTGAGTAGTATGTTAAAGTTATACATTTAATATACTGCAACTATATTGATGTAAATTGTTTAGGTGTGTTATTGCAATTTACTATTACAATTTTGAAGTTTAAAATATGGTATATTTAATAAATACTATTTGACAGAGGCTGAGACACTTCTGGCAGAGCTGAGCAAGCATGAGATTGAGGTAGACAGTGGAGTTAGATAGTCCGTCTGTGGACAGGTGTTAGAGAGCAGTGATTTTGAATCTCTGAAACATTAACACTGGTTAAATGATAAGGTAGAATTAAGTATCATGATAGGTCAAAAGGAAAGAATAAGGTTGAAATCTTCAAAACTACGTTTCTTTACTTTTTGTCACAGGTGATAAATGCATATTTGGATACGTTGACGCTCGAAAACAACATCGAAGCCAACACTGGCTACCGCTGTTTCAATATTTCTACATACATGCCTGTGCTCTGGGAACGTGACAGATTTGATGCCTGGATGTTTGAAAAGGTGATTATGACTAGTGTAAATCTTACAATATTTACATTTTGCTATGTTAAAGGGATAATACACCCAAAAATGAAAATTGTAATTTACTCACCCTTATGTTGTTCAAAATCTGTTTGAGTATCTTTCTTTTTGTTCAACACAAAAGATGATATTTTTAATAATGTTGTTGATATCTACTGACGGCAGTCAGTGACTTTCTTTTTTTTTTTCTACTATGGAAGTCAACGGCTACCATCAACTGTCTGGTTATCAACATTCTTCAAAATATATTTTGTGTTTAGCAGAAGAAAGAAATTTATACAGGTTTGAAACAACATAAGGGTGAGTAAAGATGACAGATTTTTTATTTTTTAGGGGAAATATCCCTTTAACACAGGTAGTACCTACTTTGTCATCTGAACATAGAGGCAATATGCATTCCTTTTCATTAGTATCTAAAAAATTAAATGCTTTTATAGTCAAATTGAATTGTAGTGACATTCAGAAATTGTTGCATCAATGGTGCTATGGGTATTTAAAGGCATGTTTAATGAGTCTTTAATGATTAGTTAACTCAAAAACTAAAATTCTGTTATTTGCTCTCATATTATTTCAAAACCATATGACTTCCTTCCTGGAAATGCAAAAATGTCAGACTTGCCATTCAATATAACTACAATTTTAATTGCAGTGAATTGCAACCATTTCACAGTTTTTTTTCTTGATGTCTGTAAGCAATAAGGTACACGAGGCTGTGCTGTATTGTGAACTCTTCGCGCCTAACAGCGTCCTTCAGCCATGACTTATTCACAAAACAGCACTAGACTTGAGTACCTCATTGCTTTTATAAAATGGTTGCATGGTGCCTGTTCTGAGATGGCTATGAATGGTGACCCAGCTTTTGATTGATGATTTCTGCCACACAATACAAATATTGGAATGGATCTAATCAGTTGAAAATTCGTTCCAAGATGGCGTTCTCTCGAATGAAGTGGATTTTCCTTCCAATCCATGTGAGGGGCAATCACTGGATACTTCTGGTAGCAGATGTTCCAAATGTGGAAGTATCAGTACTAGACTTATTTTTAGGAAACAATGTCACATATGTTGATATGTGGAGGTAAGATAAAGGATTTTTACAAATTGAGTAATGTTACTGTACATGTTTTTTTTTAATCATAGTGTAGTGTCATACTGTACATATTTTCACTCCAACAGAACGAAGTTCTTCTTGCTTATTGGCCATAATATTGATCTTCATATTGGGCACATTTGTTGAGGTTCAAGTGTGAGTGTTCCCGGCGCGCCCCACGTATAGCGTTTAATCATCACAGTGCATGATGGAAAACAGAAGTGCAATATATACTTTTTTATTATTTTGGCGCTATTATTCACAGCAGAGTGAATGACACGTGGCTCTATAGGTTGTGTGAAGGCAGCTTTCTGCTACTTGCAAACACTCTTTTATAAAGATGGCTAATTGCAAGACATTAATTTGCCACTCTGATTGCACACACTGTGCACGCTCACCCTCGCTCATATCCAGGGAAAATCTTTACCAGTATCATGATCATGTGTTTTGACGCAGTCACTTCCAGTTACTTTACTTCCTGAACAAGTGTGCACCTGAATTGCTTTCACATTCCCGTGAATCACGCCACAATTCCATTGCTACCAAACTCAGACCACCTCTTACAGGTAGTCTCTGGTTCGATACCCTTTGTATGACTGATTTCACATTACCAATTTTTCATTGAAAAAAACTTAAATGAAATTTACGTCCTTAGACTGGCTCAAACTGAGCGTCGAGTCTGAGGAGGATTGTCCGACTCAAACTGAACACCGCTACTGAGAGTTTCAGATATTTTCAGTGCGTCCTCCTGACTGAGGAGTAAGAACTCTTGAAGCCCCGCCCTCTTCTTGAAAGTTTTAAAGGGATAAACACAGAAACGGCAAACTACATTTTTTTGCAAAAAAAACAATTTGAGCTAAAACTTCATTTACACACTCTGGGGACATCAGAGACTTATTTAACATCTCCTAAAAAGGGGCATAATAGGTCCCCTTTAAGTTGAACTAGGCCACATTAGAAATACTAATTTTTACCTTGTAAATAATTGAATGTATTCCACTTATTTACTCAGGAAGTATATGGCTGTGAGGTACACAAAGACGAAAGAATTGGGCGGATTCTGGAGAAATGGTGGTCTCTGCTCTGCATCACAAAAAGATGGAAACAACTGTGGAGCCTTTGTACCACTGGTAAGGCATTACAGCCAGAGCTTTTCTTTTTGTAAGAATTTTTTTTTAATACATAAATGACTCCTTTTATGTGGCATTCAATATTTTAAACTTATCTGTCCAGAATGCTCTTGCCCTGACCAGAGATATCAGTCCCAGCCAACTGACACAACGCCATGCAGTGGAAATGAGGAAGTTTGTGTGCCACAAACTCAAGCAAAATGCGTTATGCTAATATTTGTACTCTTCTTTCCCCGAGTGCTTTTCCTACTTTTTGGCCCCTAGCATTCCTTCAATTCTACTCCCCTTCCCAATTTTTTTTATAAATCCTATATTTTATTTATTTATTTTTTGTAAACATATTTTTCCCTTAAATATGTTGTTTCCCTTGCATATTGTAAATAAATAGTTTGTGTGCAATTCAGTTCAGACCTGTATATATGTTTATACATAACTTATATTATATATATACACCGGTAAATATTAATATTTTATAAATAACACTTTTCTTAAATATATGCATGTGTGTGTATTTATATAGACAAAATAATTATACACAGTGCACACATTATTTTGGATGCGATTTATTTATTGCCCAGCACAATTTTTTTGTAAATCGTATATTTTCTTTCTTTCTTTATTTATTGTAAACATATTTTTCCCTTAAATATGTTGGTTCCCTTGCATATTGTAAATAAATCGTTTGTTTGCAATTCAGTTCAAAAATGCTTCCTTGCTTTGTACACCTAGCCTGGTAATGACAGGTGTTTTTGTATGTTTTTATCAAAGCCAGCAGATGTGATTGAGTCATTTCTATTTTTAAACTGCTCTCTAGAAATGTTAATATAGTTAAGATTTATTACTAATGATAAATTAGTGTATATATATAGTATATTAGCACTAGGCTACTAGTGATTACAATATCACTAAAATAGGTCTGACATCACACCAGTGAAATGTAATTTCATCTCAAATTACACTGAAAAATGTAAGCTGTGTTAAAGTCAATGGCTACCAACATTCTTGTTAAACACAAGAACAAGTTTAGATCAACTTAAAGGTGAGCAAATAAAATAAATCAATACTTTCATTCAGCAAGGATGCATTAAAATGATCAAAAGTTACAGTAAAGACATTTATAATGTTACAAAAGATTCTATTTCAAATAAATTTAACTTTCTATTCATCAATTAAAATAAATAAATCGTACACAACAGTTTTCAAGATTGATAATAAGTAATGTTTTTGAGCATCAAATTAGCATTAGAATGATTACAAAACTTACCACTCCCAAAACTTTTAAATGTGTGTGTGAGAGAGAAACATGATAAAACATATGTATACAACGTGACCCTTGACGCCAAGCAACAGTGTCATAATGTAACAGTTACATTATTGCCAATACGCGAGAAGACATTTTTTTTACATTTAACATCATGATATCATTCGTGCTTGAACTCAGTGAAAATGAAACTTAAGCAACGAGGGCTTCTGCGCGATCATGGCGCTTTTACTACTAATTCATGTTTTAAGTTTGCGGTATTCCCGGAGCAAGTAAACTGCGCATGCTCCATGACCTTGCGAACAAACCACGCCCCCGTGTTGTCGTCAGACTCGAAACCCCAAGTATTTATTCTGAGCCTGCGGTGGAGGCGGTCATATGCAAACGACTGGTGCGTCACTTCGCACCGTGACGTCAGTTCTTACCATGGATCCAGAACAAGCTGTATTTAGAGCTTGATTAAATAAATGCTTCGTTTATAATGGGGAGGACGTCTTAAGCTATGAAACTTGCAGGAAGTTTTAATAGTACATAGATCTCTTATATACTGAAAGATCAAGGCAAATTTGGTTTCTCATGTTATGACCCCTTTAAGATACGTACTGTATGCTGTAGTTTAATAATTTTAGTTTAAGCTTGCCACTTGTGTTCTTTTTTCCCCACCTCTACTATAAAGTCTGTTTGGACTTGAGTGTGAATAATGTCTAAAAAAATTAAAGTGTTTTTCAAGAAAGAGATGCTGTTTGTTTGTACATTACATAGCCTACCTGTGCTGTATTGTGTTGTATCTGTGGTATATCCTTTTAAACTATGGGTTTAAACCATTTACATGAATTACATTTACTGTTACTTTTATCAAAAGTATTACATCTAACTTTAAAATAGTTATTTTATTAAAGTAACAGCTACATGAAGTGACTGCACAATGGTGGACAATTTTACCAATATTAACATTTTAACAGTATAATTTTAGCATAAATGAGGCATAAAATGCTACTGATAACACAGTAATAGTGTACTTGACTACTTTTAAAATAAACCATTATTTAATTATGTTTTATAAAGGTACTGTTAACAGTTAAAATATATTTGAAATAAATTATTTACTATATTAAAAATATGTGAGCAATACATAAATATGATTTGTATATATTATATATTCTTATATTTTAAATAATTTATTAGTTTAATTAAAATGCATTAAAAATGGGTTTTAGATATACTAAAAGTGGTAACAAAATAAAACATTTTTAAAGGTTGAAATAGTATATTAAAAATATATTTAAGTTCATCTTCAGTGTGTGTCAAAATAGCACAGTTGAGTACACTTAGTTGATCTTAAGTTTATCTTAAGAAGTACTAAAGTTAAGCTTTTAGTATATTAAGTACAAAATAAGTGTGCAATAATAGAGCACTTTAAGTGCATTATGGAAGTGTACTAAGTGCACTTAAATAAAATGTATTTTAGTGAACTTTTTTTTCACCTGGGTAGCCCTTTATTTAGATTAAAAACCATTCTCTTTAATTTGGTGAGGAACATAGCGTTTTGAGCAGCATTTGCAGACCCACTGCAGATGCCACTGCAGCAGACGCATAATTGGTTGTTAATTTAAATGACGATCGATCATGGGAATTTGTGAAAATTGACATCCCTTCAGTTCTATAATTGAAGTTTCCAGGTCTAGCAATCTTACTGTTACCTTTCTCAGACCAAGGGGGATTATAAGTGCTGCTGCTAATGTTTTTCATACAAGTAGTTTACCAGATAGATTATTATATGTAGACTTAATATAGTTTAGGTTAAGCCTAATGTTTGCAACTGGTGAGCCAGTGCACAATTATTTTTGTATGTATTTAAATTTTCTGTGCATAATTTATTTTGTGAAACTACATAAATGCCATTCTGTACCGTATCCCAACTGTTACAGTAAAACATCAATTGAGCAATATAACATGCATTTTTATTCAGTATATAAGCAATATTTTGCTTTTTATGTTAAAGACACTATTGATACCGTGAGAAATGTACATTCTCAGGAAAATAGCCGCTTATCAGTTAATCGATCGATAATGTCAATAAATTAATGATTAATGAATTAACCAATAATTTGCATCCCTAGTCCAAACCCATCTAAGGTTAAATTTTTTATTGATGTTCAACAAATAAAAAAACAGATATAATACAGATGAGCAAATGATAGAGCTTCGGTTGCTGAATATTCGATCCCTTTCATCAAAATCGCTCACAGTTAATGATATGATTTCAGATTATAACCTAGATGTGCTGTGTTTGACAGAAACCTGGCTAAAACCAAACGATTACATCACTTTAAATTAGTCCACCCCACAAGATTACTGTTATAAACATGAACCTCGTCTGAAAGGCAAAGGGGGAGGAGTTGCTGTAATTTATAGTAATATTTTCAAAACCACTAAGAAATCTAGTTTTAAATATACTTCTTTTGAAGTATTGGTGCTTAATGTAAAAATATATAGTGTAAACTGTAAATCACGTTTGAGAATTCTGCTGTCTACTGTATACAGGCCACCAGGGCACCATAAAGTGGCCGTTTTATCAAAGAATTTGCAGACTTTCTATCAGAATTAGTATTGGCTGCAGATAAAGTACTAATTGTTGGTGATTTTAACATGCATGTAGATAATGAAAAAGATACACTGGGATTGGCATTTAAAGACCTTGTAAACTCAATTGGAGTTAGTGTCACAGTGTCTGTTTTGTGTTCCCTGGGTTTTCACTAGAGGTTTCTTTCCCTTATCGTCACCCTTATCATGAACTGCATTTGCCATAACCCTTTGCCTGCACTCATCATCTGATCATTGCACACAGCTGTTCCCAATCACATTGTTAGTTTCTGTGTGTATTTATACCCTGTCTGTTTCTGTGTTAGTTGTCGAGTCCTTGTTTAGATGTCACTACAGTTTGGAGGTCTGTCTTGTTTTGTTTCTTGTTTTTGGACTGCTTTATGGATTTTGAACCTTTGCCTGGCTGACGTATGATTTTGGATTACCCTAATAAACTGCACTTGGATCCTCACCCATTTGTGTGCTTCCGTGACAGTTAGACAACACATGTCAGGACCTACTCATTGTCGTAATCATACTCTACTCATTGTCGTAATCATACTCTACTCATTGTCGTAATCATACACATCTAATACTATCACATGGAATAGATGTTGATGCTGAAGGATTACAAATGTATTAAAATGTTTAATTCAGGTCCAATAGTATAAACTGATGGTGAGTTTTAAAGAAGATTAAGGCAAGCAATTCAGATGTGACAATAACCTTTGGTCACTTCTCTGAGTACAGCTGGGCCTTTTGTCACTATGATAGTGTTAATGTTTGAGTGATCTAATCAGGCTGATTGGATCACCATCTATGCCTGACACTGTCATCCTGATGAACTCAGGTAACTAGCTGAGTCATGTACAAATTTGCATGCTTTGTTTCAGAGAGACTCCACCTCTATGTAATCCCTCCCCCTTGAAATGTATCAAAACTACTGACTAAAGTTCCCTTAGTCAGACGATGTTGGAATGACTGCAGCGACAAGCAATAAAGAACTTCTGCTTGGAAAACTTCCACCGTCTCCTGGTCTGAGCTTCTAACTTTTCTACAAGGAAAAAGATCACTACAATGCTGTTGAAATTCTGCAGCAGAGTGATGACATCTCAGATCATTATCTAGTCTCATGTAAATTACATTTAACCAAGGCTGCAAAGCCGACTCGTATTATAAATATGTTAGACCTATAACTTCTGCCGCTAAAGATGGCTTTATCAATAATCTTCCTAATCAGTTTCATCATCTCAGCATCCCGGATAGCTTAGAAGAACTTGATATTGCAACAGAAATTTGTAACTCTCTCTTTTCCAGCACTTTAGACACAGTTGCTCCTTTGCGCTTAAAGAAGATTAAAGAAAATAGTACAACACCGTGGTACAACGAGCACATTCAGGCCCTTAAGAGAGCAGCCAGAAAAATGGAGCGCAGCTGGAAGAAAACAAAACTAGAGGTATTTCGGATTTAATGGAAAGAGAGCTCGATTGCTTACAGAGAGGCCTAATGCTGCGTTCACACCGGACGCGAATGGCGCGTCAGGCGCGAGTGATTTCAATGTTAAGTCAATGCAAAGACGCGTTACGCGCGTAAAAAATTCCTGCGGCGCGAATGAGGCGTAGAGCGCGGCGCGGTAGACGCGAATACGCCTCATTCGCGCGTCAAGTTCGCGCGAATGGCGCGATTCGCGTCTGGCGCGTTACGCGCGAATGACGCGAATTGAGCGTCTGGCGCGTTACGCGCGAATGGTGCATTTTGTGCATTCACGCGTTTGACGCGAATTCGCGTCTGCCGCCCGAGTTGAAAAATCTGAACTTCTGCGTCAATTCGCGCCGCGTTAACCAATCAGGAGCCTGCTTGCTGTCACGTGGTGATCTGGATGCTGGATGCCTCAATACATTAGCTATTTTGTAATATGACAAAATGGAATAAAATGACTATTCTATTATATTCTGTTCTAATGCAGCAACAAAGCAAATATTTTGTCACATAAAAACTTGATTTAAATATATGAGACATATTCATTTTGTATTGAATGCTTTTTATTCCATTTCTAGATTATATGAAACATTATTATTCTAATGTAAAGACAACCATAGTACATAATTATTCTAGACCCGACGGTGTCCGGTCTGTTATATGTATTTGACAGATTAGGTTGGTGAGGGCGAGGGTGATCCTCGCTCCGATGCGGGACAACAGGTCATCAAACTGGGCGCGGGACAGGCGGAAGTACCGCTGGAAGCGGCCGTCATCCAGGCGCTGCTCCTGGAGCGAGGAAATGGTGAAACTCGACAAACTGAGTTCGCCTCCGAATGGTCTGGTGGACCCAAATACAACGACGATGATCCCTACGCCGCTGTTCTGCTTTTCAGAGCAAATACAGAGCGGTGACTCTCTCGATAAATGCTCGACCAACATAAAAAAGATGGCCGCCAACAGATTTCGAATTTGACGCGCGTGACGCGCGTACATTTCGCTTCAAAATTTTCTTTTTACTTTGACGCGAATGGCGCGTCAAATTCGCGCCTACCGCGTCTAGTTATACGCTTGTACACTTTGAATACATTCGCGCGTCAAGAGCGAAATTGACGCGCGAATGTATTCAAAGTGTACAAGCGTATAACTAGACGCGGTAGGCGCGAATTTGACGCGCCATTCGCGTCCGGTGTGAATGCAGCATTAAAAGCTGCTAGATCTGCTTATTTTTCAACCCTATTAGAAGAAAATAAACATAATCCTAGGTATTTATTTGAAACAGTGGCTAAATTAATGAAAAAGTACAGAAGTTTCCAAGCAACACAGCAGTAATGACTTTATGTTCTTCTTGACTTATAAGATCGATAATATCAGGGAGAAAATGATAACTATGCAACCGTTTACTACAGTATGGCATAAGGGAGTGCATTGTAGTCTCCCTGAGGAAAAAAAATATTATTTTGTTGCTATAGGAGAGGAAGAATTTAGCAAATTCGTTAATTCATCTAAATTGACAACTTGTATGTTAGACCCTCTACTGACTAAGCTACTGAAAGAGATGCTTCCAGATGTCATAGATCCGCAACTTGATCCTACAGAATTAGTCAATTACAGAGCTATCTCAAATCTACCTTTTCTGTCAAAAATATTAGAAAAAGCAGTATCCTCACAACTGTGTTCCTTTCTTGAAAGAAATTATATCTGCAAGGATTTCCAGTTAGGATTTAGGTTTTCAGTTTGTAGCAGTAAATAAAGAGATGTCTTATCGATCACAAGTTCAGTATGGCGTACCACAAAGCTCAGTACTAGGACCGCTGCTGTTCACTCTATACACTACCATTAGGAGATATCATTAGGAAACATGGAATTAGCTTTCACTGTTATGGCGATGATACTCAGCTGTATATTTCTATATACAAAATAGTAGTTCAAAACACAGCAGTTCGAGGTCTTACCAGAACCAGGATGTATGACCATATTAGCCCGGTTCTGTCAACACTGCATTGGCTCCCTATTAAACATTGCATACATTTTTAAATATTGCTGATTACTTACAAAGCACTAAATGGTTTGGCTCCGCAGTACTTGAGCGAGCTCCTGACGCATTATAGTCCTTCACGTCTATTGCGATCTCAAAATTCCGGCCAGTTAATAATGCCTAGAATATCAAAATCGACTGCTGGCGGTAGATCCTTTTCCTATTTAGCAGCAAAACTTTGAAACAGTCTTCCTACCATTGTCCGGGAAGTGGACACACTCTGTCAGTTCAAAGCTAGATTAAAGACACATCTCTTTTGACCTAGCATTCACATAATACATTATCGACTTCTATAACTCAATGTTAGGCTGCATAGATTAGGTCAGCCGGAACTGGGAACACTTCCCTTACTCCTGATGTACTCATATATCATAAGAAGAATGGCATCTACGCTAATATTAGTCTCTCTGTTTATCCCGAGGTTTACCACAGTCCGCCGGATCCAGGCCGTATCCAGATCTGATGAAGGACCTGCGCCTGGACGCAACGACAACGCAGTCCTGCGTGAAGGCCTTCTTCCCTTTTACTTCTGTTTACTGAAGTCAACCGGATCCGGGCCGTATCCAGATCAGATGGTGGACCTGTGCCTGGACCCATCCTCAACGCATCCCTGAAGTGCCAGCCTCATCAGCCCTGTGAAGGCCTCATCGACACGACAGCCATCGGCACTGATCCTCAACAAACTAGTCTCCATACCGACGTTATGACTCCAAATTACAACCAGATGGAACTGGATAATATTCTGAATGTTCTGATCAAATCTGATCTCTGACCTATAATGCTGCCTGAATCATAATCATACACTGTTCGTTTGTTGGCCAGAGGAGAACTGGCCCTCCGACTGAGCCTGGTTTCTCCCAAGGTTTTTTTCTCCATTCTGTCACCTGATGGAGTTTTGGTTCCTTGCCACTGTAACGAATGTACATCAATAATAATATACATAAAATGTATTTAAGGGGGGCCGGAAGGCCAATTTAGCTCAAAAGGAATGATTCATCGATTTGCAATGAATCTTGACCGAATCACTATGGAACCGAGCAAATGACTCGTTTAGAGTTCATTTGAACGGGCCGTAATTATAACCTTGGCACAGATATAAATATCCAATCTATAGTGAAACACTATGTATTAGCAAGGTAACTTTAGATCGACAGTACAAGACATTAAATGTGCAAGCACAACACAAGGCAAATATCTTTTCAAATATAAACAAGACTTTATTGATTATCCTAAAACATAAAACTAATATCTAACACAAACACACGCACATTCATACGAGTTGCAGAAAGAAAGAGAGTGAGAAAGAATGAGTTTTCAGAGTGAGATGGTGAAATCTCACGTTTCTATGTGCACTTATAAGACATGACCTGAACGAACCATCAATCATTAATTTAACCCTTCTATCGTTTCTTAGGCAGGTTATTCAATGTTATATTAATGCACCAGTTCAGTTAAGAGTCTGGAGGTACTTGCTTGTCCGTGTTGTTTTGGGGACCCCCTTTTCGTCGGTGTGTAGGGGGTTCACCGTGTCCGTTGTTTGGCTGGCTGTCTCCTCGTGCCTGCGAGATCTTGGGCAGCCAATCACGTGGTGTGTTGGCGGATGGATGAAAGTCTTTGAAGTTGGAAGGGCTTTGCAGTCGAAACGTTTAAACGAAACTTTGCAGCAAAGCTTAACTTAGAACCGAGACTTTTAACGAAAAAGAAAATAAAGGAAGAAATGAAAGTAAGACGAGTTAGATGGCTTGAATGAGCTGTTTTAACCCCGATCTTGATGGGTTATTTGTCTGCTGGTCTAATTTGGTCTGGTCGATGTAAGCGTGCGAACACGCTCTTTGTTGTTTTCAGAGAGAAGCATGAACGGGAACACTCTCTTGCTGTTGGTAGAGAGAGGCACCAACTTAATTAAACACCGAACCGAACTCAAAACCGAACTCCCTGGATGGAAGTTTCTGAACTCAACTCAATTCCTTTGTTCGGGTCTTTAACTTAAAAGTTAGCCCAACCTCTTTTGGATAATTCTGACCAATGGCATCATTTTAGGGGGTGGATCGAGTTCCTACTTATCGTTATCTGGGATCTGCTTGGGTTCCAGCACTTAGCAGAGAACAAGAGACCACAGTTTAAACATTATAGATTATTATAATCATACAAAATTTCAATCAAGCCATCTTTTGAATTAAGGGCATACGATTCTTTTGATTGGAAGCACGATACTCTTTCATCCATACACACGGTTATAACACAATTACATGATTTATATGTGATCTAAGCATAATACAAACATGAATTGTAGGAACAACAAGAATTATGATGTTTGATTATAAGTCCACTGAGCATTGTTCTGTGTGAGTTTTAATGGGTTTGATATGTAAAGTCTGTGTAAGTCTGTGTAAGTCTCTCACATTCCATGAAAGCGTGGTCTGTTTTACATCTCTGTCCTGCTCAGCAGTGGTGCTGCAGGAGGGAGGTCAAAGGTGGTCAGACACCTTGTCCCCAAAAATTCAGACCCCCAGACCCCAAAAATTTGTTTGACGTAGGCCTTGTGTGTCAGGTCACGTAGCTGTTGAATGGTCATCGTGCCTGGGCAGGCCATGATACCAAGATGATGACTCAATCCGGGGTGCAGGTTTCTCAGGAAGAGGGTTTTGAAGTTCACATCCTCTTCAAGTTCAGGTTTGCTATGTGCACCTAAATAGGCTTGTCGAAAACGGTGGAAGTAGGCTTGGGGAGTCTCTTGTCGACATTGTTTGGTTTCCAAGGCGATTAACACACCGTGTTCTGACTCTGGACCTGTAAATTCTTTAATCAGTGTCTCACGTAGTAGCTGGTAGTTTGACATGACATTAGCAGGTTGTCGGTCTAGGAAGCTTCGTACCTCTGGACTGGATGTGGATCTGATGAGGTATAACCTGTCTCTGTCAGTCATATGGGGTCTCACCTCTAGGTGGAAGTCGATATCTCGGAGGTAGGCCTGGATGTCGGGACCCTCTGTGGAGTTTGGGTTGAACTGAGTGATATTCTTAACCAGCTGGTTGAGATCTTTAAATGTCATCCCATGTGCAGCTTTGGAGTCTGCCTGGATGAGCTCTCTTCGTTTGTTGGCAGTGAACAGTTCTGTGGTGAAGGCCGGTGACGTTTTGGGTTGTGGCCATTCACTTCTTTCACTGTATGCCAGTTCTTGGGTGGAGGACTCTGTTCTGCTCAGCAGGGGTGATGCTGAGGGAGGTCTCTCCCTTCTTGGCTCTGGTTTCTGTTGGAAAATGTGCTGGAGTTCATCTCTGACCGCGTAGAGCTCGTCGTTGACGTCATCTCGCTGTTGGGTCAGATGGTCGATGTCAGCGCTGCACCTTTCCAGGTGGTCTTCCAGAGCAGTGATTTTAGAGTTCTTACTTTCAATGTCAGCTTTGGCTTTCTCTAGCTGATGTTCAGCAGACTGGAGTTGGTTTACCAGGTGTTTCTGGACAGTCTTTAATTCTTGTTTGTCACGTTCAGTGACTGCAAGGGCTTCTTGGAACTTGTCAACTTGTGTCTTTGTTTCTTGCTCCGCTTCGTCGGACACTTTGAGTTTGTCTTGAGCTTCACCTTTGAGCTGGTCTTTGCAGTGTTGAGTGTGCATCAGCTCTCTCAGGAACTCAGTGGTCTGACGCTTGAAGTCATCCTGGACTTTCACTTCCAGCTTGTCTATGCGGCTCTGGGCACGTGTCAGCTCCTCCTGGAGGTGGGTGATGTGCCTGTCGCTTAGTTTCAGCTGGGCTGTGAAGGCATTACTTAGGGAACAGGTTATTTTGGTTAGTTCCACGTGGTTTTGGTTTTGGCTTGAATCGTGTGTCAGGAATCTTCTCAGAATTATGATTTTTGAAAGCGTGGTCTGTTTTACATCTCTGTCCTGCTCAGCAGTGGTGCTGCAGGAGGGAGGTCAAAGGTGGTCAGACCCCTTGGTGGTCAGGCCTCGTTTCACCATTTCTGAGCAGCTTTGTCTTGCTTAAGGATGAAACATTGACAGCGTTTTTCCTGTTTTAGGCTTATCTCTGGGGCCTGCGGGGCCATAAAAGTCTTCTCTGGGGGGTTTTCTAGACAATTTGGAGCCGTCTTGTGACTTTGGAATGTGGTGTTCAGATCCGGAATGCTGAATCACATTTGAATGAATCCCATGAGAGATTAATTTGATTAATTTGCGTTTGGTTCATCCTTAAAATCTCTACATCCCCCCTTCGATCGATGATGTGTTGAGAAGAAGACATCATTAAACGCTGGAGAAACAGAAGAAGCAAACACACACAGCAAACAACAAGGCAAACACCTCCATGACTGGTCACTTTACCGGTGCAGGGCATTAGATTATCTAGGCCTAAAACAGGTTCACTCTCTCAATATAGTCAATCACGTTGAATAAAGTTTAGTTCAATTTTAGGACCGTTGTTCTAGTTAGTTTTGGTACGGTGATCGATCAATCTTTGTGACTAAATTTGATTTGTTTGTTTTAGTCTCTTCTAAATTGTTCTAGGTTTAGACCAATTTACCTTCCATTTTCTGGTGACATCACTTGTGGTAAAAGTGATGTGACCCATCATGCATGGAGCTCTCTGGCTCACATTCGTATTAAGGTGACTTACAAATATTAGGCGTGGTGTGTCAATCCTATTATTGTGACCTTGACCTTTATGGGGTGGACAGACATTTTACCTAATACAAGAAGGAAAGGAAGGAAGAAGTAAAACAAAACAAAGCAGTTGAGTGTTCCTGATATGACTTATAACTACGGTTGCACAGCTAAGTTGTCAGGTATCATGATGTAATGAGAGGTGTTCTCAGGTGTACTTGTTGGATGGGTAGTTACCATGTTTCCTATGGTAAGTGTAGCTAAGTTGTTAAGCTAGTTTTTGAGGATAGTTTCTACCTGTGGGGGAAAACATATTTGTTGGATGTTTTGCACGGTAGAGGTGGTTAACTTCTGTATGTTAGTGAGTATGTTAGGGGTGTTGTGTAGTGCATGTATGCATGCATGTATGGTCAGATCTGTTTCAGTCTGTCTTGCTCCCCCCCCTTTGCTTGATGGCTTAGCTTTGATGCACTTGTTAAGATTGGCTTGTTGCATCTTTGACTTAGAAAAGGGATCTTCTGTGATCTGCTGGGGGTCAATCCAGTAAGGCAGGAAGTTCTCTGGCAGACATTGGGAGGTGGTTTGGCATGGATGCGTGAAGCTGTAGTGCAAAACGTGGTCTCCTTTGTTGCCTTCCTCTTGTGATGCCTTCTGGTTGTGACAGACTTTCTGACCTTCTGTGCTTACTGTTGTTGCTGTAGCACTCACATTGTTCTTGAGTTTGGAGCTCGTTTGGTGGTTTCTTTATGAGTGATGGGTAGCCAGGATGGTGTTTCCTGGTACCTCTGGGTGTTTGTCAGTGGTTGACTGTGAGAAACCACTTTGTTCTGTGTTGTTGTAGAACAGGTGGTCGTCATCTTCCTTAGGAAGGTGTACCAGATGATCATTGGTCATCTGTGTTCAGCTTGTTTTCGATGAACACTTGCAGTTGCCTCATTAGTCGCTCCATGTCTTCTGAGGGTAAACTGTCTTGTTCTTGGGCACACTCAGTGCGGTGTTTGGCTGAGTGGTGCAGAGGTGGGTTTCGTTGTCGATTACCCTCATAGAATGCTTTTGGATGCATTTGTTGATTCCAGTTGTTTCCTTCTTGCGGGTTTCTTGAGAAGCGTGGCTGGTCCCATGACTTTTCCATGCGGTTGGTGTGGTAGGTGTCATCGGCATGGGAGTCATGTTCTCTGTGCTCCTTATGAAGGACTGTGGTGTTGTCATGCCACTGGGTGTCTTCCAGTGCAAGGCTTGTTTCTTGGCTGAAGGAGTTTGAAACTGTGGATGTTTTCAAACCTTTCTTTGAGGTCATCTTTTGTTTGACGTAGGCCTTGTGTGTCAGGTCACGTAGCTGTTGAATGGTCATCGTGCCTGGGCAGGCCATGATACCAAGATGATGACTCAATCCGGGGTGCAGGTTTCTCAGGAAGAGGGTTTTGAAGTTCACATCCTCTTCAAGTTCAGGTTTGCTATGTGCACCTAAATAGGCTTGTCGAAAACGGTGGAAGTAGGCTTGGGGAGTCTCTTGTCGACATTGTTTGGTTTCCAAGGCGATTAACACACCGTGTTCTGACTCTGGACCTGTAAATTCTTTAATCAGTGTCTCACGTAGTAGCTGGTAGTTTGACATGACATTAGCAGGTTGTCGGTCTAGGAAGCTTCGTACCTCTGGACTGGATGTGGATCTGATGAGGTATAACCTGTCTCTGTCAGTCATATGGGGTCTCACCTCTAGGTGGAAGTCGATATCTCGGAGGTAGGCCTGGATGTCGGGACCCTCTGTGGAGTTTGGGTTGAACTGAGTGATATTCTTAACCAGCTGGTTGAGATCTTTAAATGTCATCCCATGTGCAGCTTTGGAGTCTGCCTGGATGAGCTCTCTTCGTTTGTTGGCAGTGAACAGTTCTGTGGTGAAGGCCGGTGACGTTTTGGGTTGTGGCCATTCACTTCTTTCACTGTATGCCAGTTCTTGGGTGGAGGACTCTGTTCTGCTCAGCAGGGGTGATGCTGAGGGAGGTCTCTCCCTTCTTGGCTCTGGTTTCTGTTGGAAAATGTGCTGGAGTTCATCTCTGACCGCGTAGAGCTCGTCGTTGACGTCATCTCGCTGTTGGGTCAGATGGTCGATGTCAGCGCTGCACCTTTCCAGGTGGTCTTCCAGAGCAGTGATTTTAGAGTTCTTACTTTCAATGTCAGCTTTGGCTTTCTCTAGCTGATGTTCAGCAGACTGGAGTTGGTTTACCAGGTGTTTCTGGACAGTCTTTAATTCTTGTTTGTCACGTTCAGTGACTGCAAGGGCTTCTTGGAACTTGTCAACTTGTGTCTTTGTTTCTTGCTCCGCTTCGTCGGACACTTTGAGTTTGTCTTGAGCTTCACCTTTGAGCTGGTCTTTGCAGTGTTGAGTGTGCATCAGCTCTCTCAGGAACTCAGTGGTCTGACGCTTGAAGTCATCCTGGACTTTCACTTCCAGCTTGTCTATGCGGCTCTGGGCACGTGTCAGCTCCTCCTGGAGGTGGGTGATGTGCCTGTCGCTTAGTTTCAGCTGGGCTGTGAAGGCATTACTTAGGGAACAGGTTATTTTGGTTAGTTCCACGTGGTTTTGGTTTTGGCTTGAATCGTGTGTCAGGAATCTTCTCAGAATTATGATTTTTATTAAAAATAATAACAGTTCAATTGTCTTTGGTGTGAGGCAGTCTGTAATGCCTCTAAGCCAGGCGTCCACATCTTCCCTTTGGGCAGTGGGGTTTGTCGTCCACGACATGTTGACACGCTGGGGTGAAGAGACTGACACAGATCTGTGTGGGGTATAAGCCTATATGTGGTTGAACAGCTAAGTGTCGTTTCAATAATTGTACACCAATAGTGAAATGTCGTAATGACTAAGTGTTGGTCTAAGTGTAGCCAGGTAGGCTAGAGATGTAAAGATTTCCTCACTCAACTGCTTAAAGGAAAGAGAGAGAAAAAGGTTAAAACAAATCTCAATGGAAAGAAACTTTTTTTTTCAATGGGAGAAATATTTTTTATAAATATTTTCTATCAATGAAAAGCTGGTTTCAACTCGTGATGTGAGGACTTCGTCACTCAACTGAGTAAGGGAAAGAGAGAGAAAAAGTTAGCAACCAATTTCAATGAGGGAAAAACAAAAAGAAAATTATTAACTAGGGGAAGTATTAATTTCTCATAAATGTTTCTTATCAATGAAAATCTGTTTTCAGAAAGGTAAACAATATTATTGTTTATGTTTACGAGGAAAAATAATACAATAATAATGCTGATACCTCTTTTCTGAGTTTGACAGGATTGACACACACACCTTCAGTTGGACCGCTTACAGCAGAGTTTACTGCAGGGATGCTTTGAGGGCGGAGTTTGCTCAGCACTTGTCTCTGTTACTTGATCTTGGATAAGATGTCAAAGTTTAAATTGCGTTTACAAATGCAGGGAGAGTATGAAGAACACAAGATTGTTGATTAAAAATCAAATACCTAATAATCTGTTTGTTGGGAAAGATTATCTTTGTCTCTTTTTAGAGTCGATTGATGGTTCTTCCAGGTTGTGTTCCCTACAAATGTGAAGAATAAGATGGAATAAAGCAGGACAGAGCAGGAAAGACGTGATGAGGAAGAAATTAAGCAAGGAGGTTGGATCCCGCTACCTTTAGGTCTATCACAAATATAGAATTGATAGTTGAGGAACAACTAAACACACAAATAAACTTTTGTAAAAGACGATTGTCTCTGGTTTATTTGAAACTCGTATGGAGATGGTAATGTCCCCTATTGAAGCGTCCCGAAAATGAATTAATCAAATATAGTGGTTAAGTTTATAACCAACAGGACGAAAGGATAAAACGCAATGACAATAATGAGCAAGTCTGAGTCTAACACTATTTTTGTAATAGTAATAACAACTTTCAAATTTTAACTTTCCAAGGTCAAGACCTATTCACCTAAAGTGATTAGATCTCAATGAGAAATTAAAAAATTATGAAACTAGAATTTATTAAACATAAATCATTAGAAATCATTAGAAATGATCTGTCTACAAAAATAGAATTTCAATTTTATTTTAATATTTCCTTTTCTTTAAAATCAAATTCAAATTTGACAATTAGTAATAGTAAACCAGTATTTTCTTTTTCAAGTAAAATGCAGGTAAAGTAATTAATAATTGTAAACCAATATTTCCTTTTCAAGTAAAATATAGGTAAAGTAAAATGTGAGAGAGGTAAAAGAAAAAGGAAGAAAAGACCAACAGGTGTAAAAGTCAGTTCAGTTCAGTTCATCTTTATTCACTTCCCGAAGGCAATTTGGTTGAAGCAAGACAGGCATACACATAAAAAACACTGTCATACACATTCACAAATAGATAAATTTACATAGAGTTTAAAAACCTCACCACTGATGGAACAAATGAATTTTTAAAACGATTTGTTTTACTAAGCGGCATTCTATACCTACTGCCAGACGGAAGAAGATCGAACTCACAGTACAGGGGGTGAGAAACTTCAGACAGAATGTTCTGTGCTTTACCCAAAGCCTGTCTATGATACAACTGAGCCATGGTCATCTGCTTCCTCCCTGTTATCTTATTTCCTTGATTAACTATCCTCTCGATTCGATTTTTATTTTTCACACTCAGAGAATTGAACCAGCACAACAATGAATAGGATATGCACGACTCAATATATGATCTATAAAACATACACATCAATGTTTTATCCACATTAAATGACCTTAATTTTCGCAAACAATGCAACCTTTGCTGTCCCTTATTACACAAGGATTCAGTATTTGCGGAAAAAGTCAGTTTACCAATGTAGTACCCAAGTACTTGTACTGTTCAACACTCTGGATACCCTCGCCATTTATACTTATTTGCTTATCATCAATCAATTTCCCTCTCAATCTAAAATCAATACTCATCTCTTTAGTCTTCGAGACATTGAGTTTTAAAAAAGCATTCTGACACCAATCAGCAAAAACATCAACCACAGGACCATGCATAGAATCCTCCTCGCTCAATAAGCTAACAATTACAGAGTCATCAGCAAATTTTAAGATGTGCCTATTACTAAAACCACTCTTACAGTCATTAGTGTACAGAATAAATAGTAAGGGAGAGAGGACGCATCCTTGAGGTGACCCAGTGGATGACACCAACCATTCAGAATAACAATCGTTCACTTTGACTCTCTGTCTTCTCTGTACAAGGAAATCTAAAATCCAGCCTACCAAATAATAATCCAACCCAAATTCCTTAATGAGTTTATCAATTAAAACATGTGGCTGAATATTGTTAAAAGCCGACGAAAAATCAATAAAAAGTAATTTAACAAAAGTTTTCGGCTTCTCTAAGTGTTGGAATACTAAATGTAAGAGAGTTGCAACAGCATCTTCTACACCTCGTTTCTTTCTGTACGCAAATTGAAGAGGGTCTAGAAAACTCTCAGTCTTTTTCACAATTTCTCTCTTAACTAATTTTTCTAGGCATTTAATCACTAAGGATGTAAGCGCCACAGGTCTAAAATCATTTAATAACTGTGCATTCTGATTTTTTTGCAATGGAATGACAGTAGACTGCTTCCACCGTGCAGGTACTTTTTGTATTTGTAGGGACCAGACAAAAATTTCATAAAATATAGGTCCTAGCTGCTCAGCACATTTCTTAAGTAAACATCCTCCTATATTATCAGGTCCCATGGCCTTCCTAATTTTGCATTGTTTAAAAACTGTTATCACATCCCCTACGTCAAAAGGGACACGACCAAACTCTCTATTTATCCAACACTTATTTTTTAAATCCTCAATTTCTGATTTAAAATCATACGTATCAAATCTCATATAAAATTTATTAAATTCCTGTGATAAAGCTGCATCTGAACTGAATCCTTTTAAACTAATTTTATTGTTTATTTTCCTTTTATCCTGACCTGTGATTAAATGCATCCCCTCCCAGACAGAACCTAAGTTCCCCTCTTTCAATTTGAACTCAAGATCTTCCTTATATACTGTTTTAGCCCTCTTTATTTCACACTTAATTTCTCTTTTTAGCATAGAATGCTCAACGATATTTCCCTCTTTAAAAGCCCTATTTCTTTTTGACAGGAGAATCTTAATTGATTTTGTAACCCACGGTTTACTGTTTGGGAATTTCTTAAATGATTTCACAGGTATTAACATGTCCTCACAAAACGTCACGTAACTACAAATTTCATCTGTTACTTGATCAATGTCCGAGCCAGAGTCCATAAAAACAGTCCAATCTGTACAATCCAGACACCCTTTTAAACGTGACGTAGCCTCTGCAGACCAGACCTTCGTCTTTATAACCTGTGCCTTTTCCCGTTTCAGCACGGTTTTATATATAGGGACAAGTAAAATCATATTATGATCTGAGGTTCCCAAAGGTGGTTTACCGAATGACTTGTAAGCTCCTTTAATCGACCCATAACACAAGTCCAGGATTGAATCCTTACGTGTTGGACAAGTTACATACTGATTAAAATGGCCCAGTGATTTCTTCAAAGAACACTTGTTAAAATCTCCTAGAATGAAACAGGGTGCATCGGGAGATGCAGTTTGCAGTTCATAAACCACCCGTTCAAGCTCCCTTACCGCATTATCCTCATTTGCTCGGGGGTGGATGTAAACAACCGTGACGAACAACTGAGGAAACTCCCGGGGCAGGTACACAGGTCTTAGTGCCACAGTCAATAACTCAATGTCTTTCGTGCACACTTTCCCCTTCACGTGCACCGATTTACACCAACTTTCTCTGATATACAGACATACCCCACCTCCTTGCACTTTACCGGTTACCTTCTCATCCCGATCCATACGAACGGGCACTCCGAAATCATCCAGTCGTAGGCTCGAATCCGAATCCCCCTCGGAGAGCCAGGTCTCCGTCAACGCCATCACGCAAACATTCCTGAAGTCATGCTGAAATTTCACCATAGCTTGAAGCTCGTCCGTCTTTTTCCGTAGAGACTGCACATTCGTTAACAAAATTGTAGGTAGAGGAATCTTAGAAAGAGTTTGATTTTTCATTCTCTGACGAACACCTCCTTTCCGTCCTCTCTTCCGAATCTTAAATGTACAATCCTTTTGTCGAAAGCGATCTTGTTTATTTCCGACAGCAACATGTGAAAAACTTCCCAAATTAGGATAACCAAAACCCGCGGGTTGCTTCACACTGTTCGGCTTGTACCATTGTAACAGAAAGTCCCGGGAATATTGGATTCATTCCGAATCCTGAGGTGATTTGAACACACACAAGCTCAGGTGGATCAATGTCAGTAAAACAATAATCCCCATTTTCTCCATTTAGCCTCCTCCTTTACCAGTTCAGTAGGGTCTAAACAAAAATCCCGCATCCAACAGTGTTGGGAAAAAAAAAAAAAAAAAAAAAAAAAAAAAAAAAAAGTTATTCTTAAGACACACAAAAAAACACGAGAAACAATTGACAAACACACGAGCACACCGACACCTGTAGCTTCGAGTCGCCGCATGCGCATGCGAGGTGTTTAAATGGTTAAATCACTTTAACTTTGTTCAAACAGACACTGTATTTAACCACTGATGTTAATTACTAATGATAACAGTACATGATGCGTAAGGCGTTAGCATATAGGCCTCAATGTAAACAACTGCTTAGGTTAGCCTAGCCACCGAAGGGTTTGTTTACACTCTGGCGATTGCACGGGTCAGAGTTCACCCGGAAGCGTTGGTTAAGACTTCCGTGTCACGCTCGTAACTATGGTGACCAAACAAACGCTAGTGGGCAAACACGTGAAATGCACTATGGAAATGCAATGCAAATAGTTTGTAAGCAGTTACGCATGTGTTACATGAAATCTGAGCGCATTTCAACACTGTTCGAAGAATATGCACAAACAGTCGATCATATTACGGGAAATGTCGGCGCATTTCAACACTGTACAAATAAGATACACCACTCGTAGCTTTAGCTGGTTTTACGACGTGGGGCTTCACTCAGTTCGTTAAGAGTGATATTAACTTTAAGCAAGCGACAGCTTTGCGTTATAATAGATGAAACAATAGCGATCTCGGCGGATCGCGTCTGTGCAAGTTTATCTGGGCACACAAGAAAAACAACAACAACAACAGGGTTTTTAACTGTTGATTCAGTTATCACGACTTTAAGTTACTATTCAAATTACACTCGGACATGCGCAGTGTTACACGAGAATTCATTGAACAGACATAAACAGATAAACGTATATTTATTACAGGGATCGCAGTGGAACACGCACTGACAATCAGATAAATAAACATAAGCCTTTTATGACTAACGTTAGATGAGGAACACGCTCATCGCTCTGTGAGGAGAATATTCGTCCTTACAGATAACGTTAACTTAAATTACTGCAGTTTAATTTCGTTCAGCTCTCTGACTGATATAAACAACACACATAATGTTATAGCTATTTTAAAGACGCTGGAACACGCAGACGTCGTTTAAGCTATAATCAAGGTATTTCAGGAAATGAGGAACACGCTCAATTCTTACCTTATCGTGGTGTGAGGTTTCATATCTTATTTACTGCAGGTAAAAATAATAATAAGAACAAATAAGGAGGCAGACTAGACTAAAGTAACAGCTTTGCTCTGGATGCATTCACTCAAGCAGCAGCATCCACTTCATTCAAACAGGGCGCGCGCTGCGCGCTCTTCATACGTCACACACAGACTTTCAGAGGTTCGGATCTCGCATCCGAAACAAAATGAAAAGATAAATCTTGATATATGCTTACAATTTAGGTTGAACTGCCCGCATTCTCCACCAACTAATGTAACGAATGTACATCAATAATAATATACATAAAATGTATTTAAGGGGGGCCGGAAGGCCAATTTAGCTCAAAAGGAATGATTCATCGATTTGCAATGAATCTTGACCGAATCACTATGGAACCGAGCAAATGACTCGTTTAGAGTTCATTTGAACGGGCCGTAATTATAACCTTGGCACAGATATAAATATCCAATCTATAGTGAAACACTATGTATTAGCAAGGTAACTTTAGATCGACAGTACAAGACATTAAATGTGCAAGCACAACACAAGGCAAATATCTTTTCAAATATAAACAAGACTTTATTGAATTTGATTAATTTGTGTTTGGTTCATCCTTAAAATCTCTACACCACTGTTGCCTTGGCTCTTGGCTTGCTTAGTTGGGGACATTTAAATATTCAACAATATTATTGATCTGCCTTACTTAAGGTGGATGATGATGCAATTTTCTCCTAGAAACAAACTTTGTTGTATTATTTTCATGTTATCACTGTGAAGCTGCTTTGATACAATCTGTCTTTTAAAAAACGCTATATAAATAAAGGTTACTTGACTTGACCAACAATGCCTCCTCAGTACTGTGCTGGTTGGGTTGTACTTGATTTGCAACAGCATGATTGTTAGTGTCATAATGGTTAAAAGACTCTAATTTACTGGGGTTTTTTTCACAAATATCTTCATTGAATTTTAAACGTTTTTCAGACATACAAAACAAAGAATGTACAAAGAGAAACATAAAACAAAAATAAAATAAAAATAAAAAAAGACAAAGCCTCCCCCCACTCTAGAACCCCATGCTCACTCCATCAGCAAAAAAATATAGTTTACATATCACAGGCTTTTACAAGGCGCAAGAAAGGCAACCACATATCTTTAAAATCCTCAAGTTTTCCTCTCGCAATGTAGGTCAGTTTCTCCAGTGCCAGGTTGCTAGACATTAGTTTAATCCACTGGTTTATCTTTGGTCTTTCTGTGTCCTTCCAGTTCAGAGCGATTACATGTTTAGCCTGCAATAAGCAGAAACTAACAAGATTCCTCTTTTTTGTAGTCCCTTTAGGAAAGATGTGCAGCAAGCAGAGTTTACCGTCCATTGGCATTTTACATTCAATCAAACGGGAAATAAATGTAGTAACCTCCTTCCAAAAAGTCTGAAGTCCTGGACACTGCCACATACAATGAAGAAGAGTGCCCTTGTCTACACCACATTTTACACAGACAGCAGGAATATTATAATTAAAATGGTGAAGTTTTACAGGAGTAATATAGGTTCTAAATAACCATTTGTACTGCAGCAATCTAAACCTGGTGTTAATAGTTTGCGTCTGTGCCAACAGGCAAGAATTGTTCCAATCATCATCTGAAATTTCTGTTTGTAAAACAGTTTTCCATGCTTGTAAATACGAAAGACTACTTTCTTTTGAGGAAAGTAGTAAAATGTTGTAAAATTTAGAAAGCAGGCCTCTACTCTGATGATGGTTAACGGCTATGTTCTCTATAGTGGAGAGAGGGGGTTTCACAGTAGACTTTAGTTGGGTAGTGATGAAACTTCTAACCTGTAAGTACTTAAAAAAAAGTGTTTTTTGGGCAAACCATATTTATTTACCAATTGCTCAAAAGACATCAATACTCCTTCACTATAATATAGGTCCCCAATTTTATTCAAGCCATTATTCAGCCAAATTCTAAACCCCCTGTCTGCTCTTCCTGGTTTGAATCTATCATTTCCCCAAATTAGCGACAAACATGAGAGCTTAGATACCTCCGACAAGGCAGAATGAGATTGGTGCCAGATTGATATTGTATTTTTGAGAAAAGGATTTTTCGTGTTTTTTACTAATTGTTTGATTTCGGCTGCATAACGATAATTTGTCAAAGGTAGCTTCAATGTATTGTTCTCAATGTGTATCCAAGATGGTGTATCAGTGGTAGAAAAATAATAAGTAGCAGCACTAAGTTGAGCTGCCCAATAGTACAACTTAACATTAGGCAATCTAAGCCCCCCTCGGTCATAGGGCAGATATAGAAGGGAGAGCCGCAGCCTGGGGCGTTTACTATTCCATATAAATTTGGTAAAGGTTTTATTCAAGGAGGAAAAGGAGGAGGCTGGAATGTGTAAGGGGATGGACTGGAAAAGATATAAGAATTTTTGGAGAATGGACATTTTAATAATATTAATGCGACCTATCATAGAAATTGGCATCCCACCCCATCTTTCTAAGGAATCCAATACATTTTTTACTAAGGGATCATAATTAATAGATACAATTTTCTTTATGTCAGGATTTAATTGAATTCCCAGGTAAGTGAAGCCTTCATAGGTACATGTAAATTGTGTCTGTATTGTAGGGTTATTTTTATTCAGCATTAACAGGGAGCTTTTCTTTTAGGTAATTTTATACCCTGAGAATTCACCAAACCTCTTCAGAATTTGGCCAACAGCCTGGACAGACCTCGCTAGATCAGTTAAGAACAAAACGACGTCATCTGCAAAAAGAGACAAGCGATGTTCTGTTCTCCCGATTTGAATACCAGTAATATCAGGGGAATTACGTATTGCCATAGCGAGTGGCTCGATAGCAAACAAGAAAAGAAGGGGCGATAATGGGCATCCTTGTCGTGTCGATCTACATAGGCTAAACGGTCTCGATAACTGGCTGTTTGTTTTAACTTTGGCTATGGGCTCTGTATATAGTTATTGAATCCATTTCAAATATTTTTCTCCCAAGCCAAGTTTCTTTTGAGTGTTCCAAAAAGAAAACACCATTCGATCCTGTCAAACGCCTTTTCGGCATCTAATGACAGAAAAGCATGATCCATGGCAAACTGTTTTGCGTATAATATATTCAATAATCGGCGGGTATTGTGAAAAGCTTGGCGGAACAAATCCAAGAACAAAACCAAGAACAAATCCATTTTGGTCATTTGAAATTAAGTTAGGAATATGTGATTCGATCCTCTGAGCTAGAGCCTTGCATAGTATTTTGGTGTCACATGACATCAAGGATATAGGCCTGTATGAGCCCATGTCTGTCGGAGCTTTACCTGGTTTTAACAGAAGTGAAATAGCTGCCAATCTTAAGGATGGGGGTAGGATGCCCTTCTCATAGGACTCATTATACATTTCAAGTAGATGAGGTAATAATTTATTTGAAAATCTCTTATAAAGCTCAATAGACAGGCCATCAGGGCCAGGGGCTTTGCCTGTATTCATATGGGCAAGTGCCTCCTTAAGTTCTTGAATGCTCAGTTTTCCATCTAGATCATTTTTAGTTTCCTCAAACAAGGTTGGGAATTGAAGTTGGTCCAGAAACTTATCCTGTTTATCCATATTATCTGGATATTGGGATCTATATAAATTTTCATAATATTCTGCAAAAGCGTAATTTATACATTTTGGATCCACTAAATTCTCTCCATTGTCAAGTACAATTGAATTAATAGCCCTACTTGTCTGTATTTTTTTAAGCCTCCAAGCCAGGTGTTTTCCTGCCTTCTCACCCTGATCATATTATGACTGTTTCAACCACAGTAAACTAGTTGCTATTTTATTGGTAGTGTAGTGAACTTATTTTCTTCTCAAATGTTGAAAACTCAGAAGCTAAGACCAGGAGACTCGGGCAGTATCTTAAGCAGGATTCTTTATTGAGCACACCAGCTTGTTCGTTGCTGTAGTCTTCAAGCTAGTCACAAGTCTAAATTAAAGTAACTTTACATGGTATATTATAGGCATTTTAAGAGGAGGGACTTCTGGAGGTGGAGACAAATTCAAACAAAGCATGCAAATGTAGGCATTACCAGTCCAATGGAATCAGCATAAACTATTCAAATGCTGATAGTGGCCAGGAACTCTGGTTCCAAGAGCCATCCCAGAGCCATTAAAGAAAGTCTCCCCTACAGTTAATCCAATCAACCTAACGATTCAACATCTAGGCTGAAAGGTGAGAATCTCAGTGATCTGAGAAAACAGGCTTGCTGGAGACTCAATAATTATCTGAAATCAGTCTACTAAACTTTATCAGTTTATACTATTGGAGTGGAAACCTAAATTAAACATTTGATAAATTTGTAACACTTCAGTAGTGAGTTCATTATATTCAGATTTTAATAGGAGAAGCTTTTTATACTTTTCAGTGTCATCACAGTAATACAGCTGGTCCTGCAGTTCCTTGTCAATGTCTTTCAATTTATTTAGATGTATTTTAGATTTATGCCGAGTGTAGATTCACTGGTCTGGTCTTTATTAAAATTAAAATATTCCGTTATTTTTTCTTCAAGAAATTCCTCAAATTCTGTGGACTTCAGCCATTTAGCTTGAAACCGAAGTGGAAGTGGAGATGAATAATAATTGGGAAACTTAATTGATAAGATAATTGGGGCGTGGTCTGAGAGTAGTATAGTCTCATACCAGCAATTCTGAATCATAGATACCAGACCAGAAGAAACCAAAAAGAAATCTATCCGAGAATATGTTTTATAGGTAGCAGAAAAACATGAATACTCAATCTTGCTCGGATAAAGTTGTCTCCAAAGCTCCACTAAATTAAGATCTTTCATACATTTTCAAATCGTTTTCCTGGCTTGTTGGTGGGATGTGTCTGTGCTATTTGAACGGTCTACTGGAGGATGTATCACACAATTAAAATCTCCTCCGATGATGAACTGGCCCCTATAACTCGAGACAGTTAAAAAGAAATGTTGGTAAAAGGCAGGATCATCCCCGTTGGGGGCGTATAAACATACCAAGTTGACTAATGTAGAGATTATGGTTCCACTAAGTATAATACATCTCCCAGATGGATCCAAATATTTATCTTTTAGATCAAAGGGAACTGATTTATTAATCAATATTACGACCCCTCTTGCATGAGTCGTACAACTAGAGGAGAATACCTGACCAGGCCACCTAGATTTAATCTTATTCACATCTTCATCTACCAAGTGTGTCTCTTGTAAGAAACACACTGTACTCTTCATTTGTTTAATTCTGCCCAGTACCTGTTTAAGCTTGACAATTTTGTTCAGACCTCTTACATTCCAACTAGACACATTTATAACTGAGGTATCAAACATAAATGATGTAATTGAAAATATCTCAGGCCATGTAAAGTCATCAAACACAAAAAAATATGGAGTGAGCCCCTTATTACAAAACCCCACACATTTCCACAAACGAAATGTGATGCTAAACCCTTTAAGACTAGGAACTTGGGTTATATAAAACGTTTCATCCACATAGTGGGTAACGTATAAATCTGCACACATAACATAGCCACACATGGGCTAGCTGTAGTAGAAATATTTGGACCATAATAAATCAGTCCTTCCAGAAAAACGCGGAGTTTTTTTGTGATTGTTGCGGGCAAAAATCCTTGATTACGCGGCACGTTTTCTTAAAAAATGCGATGGAATATGCAATTTTATTTGAAATTGCGGAAACTTACAGAAATTGCGGGAACTTGCAAAAATTGCGGGAACTTGCAAAAATTGCGGTTTGATGAAAAAGAGAGAAAAAAAGTGATTCCCCCTACACCCTGTTTTAACTAGGCCACTATACCTTAAATGGAAAGAGTAATTTCTTATTACTTCCTATGATAAGTAAGCATAGGCTACTACATCACAGAAAGTGCTGGGAATATTTAAGGTCTCATCTTGTTTTATTTCAGACCTTGATAAACATGGCAAACTTTCAAAACATTGAGTCAAACAAGTTCTGTAGCTTTACAAAAGGAATATCAATATGCTATAACTTCTGTAAAAATTAATTAATAAAAAAAAAAAATTTAAAACATGTGTGCTTCCTGTTTTACAGAGGTAGCTATACAAAACAGACATCTTCTGTTAAAATAAGTGTTTCCAATGCACAAAGTGCACTCTCTTACTGTAACAAATTTACATACTAAGGCTGGCAAAGTGGTTGTCCAGCGTCGACTTCCGCCTGTGGTCCAACACGCAGTTGCACGTAGTGCAAAATAATTTGCCCCCACTGTCATGTAACACACCGGGAAACAGCTTTTGTGTTTATTTTTGTTTGGCACATGAGATTTATTTGCAGGCTTCATGGCTTATTCGCGGGGGTTTGCAGCCTTTCGATAATGTTCATGTCGCGTAATTACGTCACTTCATAACGTTCCCATGGCAACAGGGGTGACGGCTGCTCTTGTGTGAAGTAAACGCAACATTTTTCAACTTTCTGCTAAGGTATATATGACTGTTTCGCGACGAAAATGCGGGTATTATGAAATCATGCAAGCCCCGCATATTTTGCGCGGAAATCAGTAATTTATGCGGCGAGATTGCGGAGTATTTGAAAAAATGCGGCCCCTGCATAAATATGCGGACTTTGGCTGATTATGCATTGAATTCAGCGATCGCATAATCGCGTTTTTCTGGAGGGACTGATAAATCTTGACGCACATAAACGTGCACCCAGTGCATGACAAATCAAAAATCTATATCAATAATAAATAAAAAAATTAATACAAAAAAACATATCTTAAGACAATCGTGCCAGTAACGTATTTTAACAAAAAGGCAACTTACTAAATTATCCGTTGAATTTTGTCAATTTTTATGGCCATACTCGTCAGTGGCTCCATTGCAAGAGGAACGAAAAAGAAAGATTTAAGTCACGGAGTCGTCACAAGTCTGCAAGCTTATTTCCTGAACTATTTTTAGCCTCAACAACCGATTTAAAAATCCTGCGTTTGTCATTGTGCGTGATGATCAGATGAGCTGGGTACAGCATGCCATACCGAACATTCAGTGCACGAAGCTGGGTTTTCACACCGTTGAAGCGCTGCTGCAGTTTACGTGTCTCTGCGGAGAGGTCAGGGAAAAAGGCGACTCGTTGATTCTCATAGCGTATCTCCGTCATCTTCCTGGCGTTTCTCAGGGTTGCTTCCCGGTCCCGGTATTTCAGAAACTTCATTATTACCACCCGTGGCGATGTAGATTTAGGGTTAATGGGCCCGATCCTGTGTGCTCTCTCTATGATGGGGGGGGAGGTGAAACCTTCACCTAGTGTATCTCGGAGCCACTTCTCCAGAAAATCACACAGATCTGAGCCCTCCGATTTTTCGGGTAGCCCAACCAGTCTCAAGTTAGAGCGTCTGCTTCTGTCTTCTTGCTCTGTAATTCTGTCGCAAAGGGTCTCCACAGTTTTCTCCAGTATTTTACCTTTGCCTTGAAGAGAAGTTGCATCATCTTCTGTTTGCGAGATTCGCTCCTCCGTCTCATTTATTCTTTGAGAGTGTAACTGTATATCCCTTTTATATCGTTAATTGCTTTCAGCATGTCGGTAGATTGTTTGGCTATGTCATCTTTTAACGACAGAATTTCCTTGAGAATGTCACTATTTGTCGGACTCGGCGCCTCCGGCGTTTCAGGTGTTTCTAGAGTGTCCGATCGATGCCTCATCCAGCCGTGTTTTGCTAGCATTAGCCGTGTCCACATTAGCCCCTTTGCCTTGTGAAGCCGTTTTACCCGGTTGTTGGCCAGTTTTAGCGTTTTTTGGTGGCATATTGTCCAGTAAAAGCGTGTGGGTCAAGAACAAGTAGAATTATGTTTATTGGTCCTAGTTAAGGATAGTTTCAAGGGATTTAACAGCGAGCCTCACACACATGCAGCCTCCCACTAAGACGCCATAACCGGAAGTCCTCTAATTTACTGTTAAATAAAATCAATCAAAGCCAGAACATATAGGAAATAAATTAATTAATTTTACTTATAGATTGCAATTCTACAACCATCCATTTAATCCATGAAATGGCCACATCACCAATCCTAGGAAGACCAGGTCAGCTCCCTACCAGAACTTTGCTTAATTCCATTTTATCCCAAAACAGGATGTGAGAATCTATTTCCTTCCTACTCTATTGTGCCTCACAAATATACAGGAAAGGGATATTCAAAAACACACTCCTTCGGAGTAAACAGTTAATGTTCTGCAAAGCCTGAATTCATTTAAGTCCAAAGCATATCTATCATCAATATTAATATTTTCACAAGAACACCTTTCAGATGAGAGATAATCCAAAGGTCAGGCTCCCATGAAATCACATTACATGCATTCCTTGATGCCATTTATTACTAAAAATATTTGTAATGACTGAAAATTAAAATCACATGTACTGATGTTACGTACAGCAATCGTTTTTAAAGGAAACAGACTGCACTGCCTCACATAAACTTCCTTTCCACCTATTCAGCAAAGGTGTTTTCATAATGGCTTGAAATGCATCCTCTTGTGTTGCCAGATTTTTATCAAAGAACTTAATCATGTCCTTTGAAGGAAACGCCTTACGGTCATGGGGCTACCATTTCCTATTTGGTTGTTATTCCTTGTCCAATATTCATGGCCTCCAGCCTTCAGAGTGTTTTTGTGGACCCTGAGCAAAATTTGCTTCAGTTTGGCAGATGCAAAATCCATCACATGAATGCATTATTAATATATAGGTTAATATATAGGATATCAGTACCACGTGGCCATTATTTAAAAAATTGTTTTGCTGGAAACTCAGTCAGACCAATATCAAAAAGGCAAAAGTCTGCTAAATATTAGTTTAAGTGCATTACAGAAATGCTTTCATCGCAAAAGTACCAACAATGTACACAATCATATGCTATTTATTCCTAGTAAAAAAACTCACACAAGCTGTTGACAAGACTGAATTTCATGCACAATTTTATTGAACAGTAATATAAAATACCTTTTTTCATAGTTGCGAGTGCATGCGTCATCTGCCAACAGTTTGAAAGTTAAATTATAAAAGCAAGGCTTCATTTTGTGTAGTGAATTACTTGGGCACTTAAGCATTTGTAAAAAAAAAAAAAAAAAAAACTTGATGGAGTTTATTTTTTCTGAAGTATTTTGCAATAATAAACTGATATACAAAGCAGAATTAATTATAATAGTAATAATATGCAAATTACATGTTTGTATGTGGCAACTTTACAAAAAGAAAAAAGAAAAAAATAGAAAGAAAGTAAATATTCTAAACCTAACAGCTATCATGCATTTTAAGTTTGACATTAGAGAAGCACAAACTTAGTTTACGTGACACCTAAACATGCTAATTTAGACTACTGGTCTACATGCAAGCATTTGTTTAAAACCATGATTCCTCATCCATATTAATAATAGATGCTTTGATTACAAAACAAGTTCAAGGCCTGAAGCTTTTCCAAGTGTAATAGCTAAGAATGGCGGTACATTTCCAGGACTTGTCCACTAAGGTCACTACAGGTAAAAACAGGCCTTGGCAGCCAAGGTAATTAACATTTTCTTAGTTAAGTCTTATAAAACATGCATAGGCAATCACGTTTTTCTCTCAATTTCCTTCTCAATCTTTTTTTTCTTTTCTTTTCCTTTCTTTTTTTTTTTCTTTACAGAACATAGGTGCTTATTATATATTTTTATTTTGATCTCATTGTTTGAAAAGCAGAGACACCCCCCCCCCCAAAAAAAAATCACAAATTTTCCAGCAAGCCACAATAAATCTACCCCCAGATTTACCCAGATGAAAACAAAGACATATATGCAAATGATACATGTAAATTCCAGTTTTTAACTCCAAGTAAATCCATATTCAGCAAGCTAGCTTGCAATTACACAAAAAGTAGGATCCAAGCACACACCAAAGAAACCTGAGGTAAGCATAATCTGTACAAAACCATAAAACGTTAAATTTTTGGCATTATAACAATGTTGCAACATTCTTTTAAGACTGCCTAATTTACTATAGAGCTAGTTTATAAGAGTAGCAAAAAATGTATCAATAAATTATCCTTACTGAGTTTGTACACCCTTTTTGTTAAAAACTTTTTTTTACGTTCTGTTCATTTTTAGTGCTGTATTTTTGTAAACGTACAATATTTAGTAAGAAGTTACACACACACAAAAGAGAAACAAACTAAAATCTTTTATCCAGTAAGTAAAGGCATTTTCACATAAAATCTCTGAAACCTCTAATTCTTTATGCCGAAAACCTAGATAATCCCCTCTCCCAGGACAACTTTTTGTCGCCCCACCCTTCGAAAAAAATAAAAAAATTAAAGGCATATCCAAAGTGTCACTCTGAATTATGTTTGAAATGCTGCTCTCCCCCTCACCTCCTCTCTCCTTTATCTCTCTTGTCCTTCTTCCTTTTTTCCTTTCCTCTAACTCTACACTCCAAATCCTTCCTTTCCCTCCATCATATATGGCATGGAAAAAGATAGGGAGGGGCTTAATCGCTGTGGCGACCGTGTGGGATTGATGCAGGATCACTGGATATTGTCGCTGCCACTGCTAGCCTTGCCCTCAGTGCCGTTGGTCTCGGACGACAAAGCCTTATTGAGAGAGTTGAGGCTGGCGTCACAGGACATGGCATTTCGGCGGGGTGGCATTCGTTCATTGATGCGGTCCAGCCCTTTAGCCTCCGCAAAGCTGCTGATCTTGTGCTGAGGTGAGAAACCTTTGATTGCTGTAACAGAAAAGAAGGAAGATGGTTCAACAAGTACACACACGTTAGTTTATTTTATAATTTAACTGATTGAAGTTCACACAGTACTCGTTCAAAGTTGAACTGCAATAATATGTAAGCCAATGACTACGTTTACAAGCAGCCAATAACCCGTTCAAAACCGGAATATTAGCAATAACCCGGTTGCGCACGGCCATGTAAACACCGGCAAAAACCCGAATATGCTCATATACCGGTTTTTAAAAACCCGAATATTATACCTGGGGTACCCCTTTTCTAACCCGAATATTTGGTCATGTAAACGCGTATCGGCATAACCCAATCAAAAGGAACATTGATTTGTGTTCTGCGCATGTTCTATTCGCAAGGAATCTTGGTCTTTTGAGTAAAGGAACTTCCGTCTGGCGCATACAAAAACCCGCGTGCAGTATACCGGAAGTAAACAAGAAGTAGAGGTAAACATGGCAAGACGCAGCACAGCACCATACTTTTGGAGCGAGGAGGAAATTAATTTCTATCTATTTCAAAGGCGATCGCTATCTGCCCCGAACTATCCATTATCCGCGTGCTGCTGCTGTTGTTGTTGTCTTTGGATACAGGAAGAAGAATCGGAACTGACGCATATTGCGTCTTAAGATTGTCTGTACGTCCAGACGCTAACCGTGCGTCGCCGTTTACGTCGGGATATTGCCAATTGATTACAAATTCCATGTATACAGGAGTAACTCTCTCTGCTCACGCATGTAAACAGGTTATTCCGAATGTTTCGAAACCCGACTATAACACGAATATTGACAGCTTGTAAACGTAGTCACTGACAAAGTTTCACTCAAAATTCTTTACAAAAAGTTAGATATTTTATAACTCTAATAAAACAATCAGTATACTACATTGTGCATATGAATACTTCACGAATCATATATACACAACATTTATGTCACATAGAGAGACCAAAATTAAGAAAAAGCAAAACTTCTTGCAAAGTACTTGAAGCAAGGTTTTATAATATATAAGATATATGAGGAAAAAACAAATATCCACACTGGTCACCAATTGTAGGACTACTGGGGTAGTGCTGGGTGGTCTCGGTTCTGGAGGGCCTTCGAATGAAGTAGCATTCTTAGCATCACTCAATGAGGCACTGAACATTTTCAAGATATCCTGCACAAACCTGAACATTCACTGGCAATCTAGAACAGAGCTTCCCACCACTCTCAACAAAAGTTCAAGGAGGATGTATAAATGAAAAGCTAGAGGATGAAGTCATTTGAATAACCAAATAAAACTCTTGATAAAAGACAAAAAAAGACAAAATAAATAACTGACTAACAAGGAACTTGGTGCTAAGCTAAAGTCTTATGACTATAACCCCGTGTTTCCTTTGAGTAGCTCACGTTTGACGTAGTCGATGAGTCAAATGATAGGGATCATGCTTAGGGAGGCTGTCATCTTCGAGTATTGATAAAACGAGCCAATGCACATTGGCGTACGAGCTTTGCATCTCACACTCCGCCCTGCAGCGCGGGTATAAATCCAGAAGTAGATGCACGCACCAGTTGTCTTTCGCTTCAGAGCCAATCGGTCTTCATGTTGATGTCTCTGAATAGAGTTGTTATATTACAATGAGCGGGTGTGTCAGTGCTTCTTCAGAAAGTCTCTCCCGGTGCTGGTGGTTCTACAGCGCGAGTGCAGTGGTGGTCGCAAGCCTTCTGAGCTCTCACCTGCTGTTTTAACAGCATCACATTTCTGTGTTTGTGCTTTTTTTTCTGACGGCCGGTTGAGGGCGAAGAAAGTGAGTGCATCAATGGTACAGGCTGCACCATCCCTGCCAGTGTTGCACTGGTGAGAGTTTTTCAATTCACGAAAGAGCAACACGTGTGCATTTGCGTCTTTTTCAAGATGTCATTCCACCCATGCGTTTTTGGATGCGGCCGTTCCCTGTCCCCTTCTGACAGTCACAATTGTTGCATCACGTGTTTGGGCTTGCACGCTGAAGCAGCTTTTGTGGATGGCTCATGTTCCCATTGCGGGAATATGTCTGTCTCGGTGTTGAGATCGAGACTCGCCTTCGTCTTGAAGGTAGATGTATGGGATGGGTGATCAGAGGATAGTGATGGAATACCCGCCCGGAAACCATTCCCTGTGGACTCCTTACTTCCCGGTGGAGTCCCCCGTTGAGCGTGCTGGTCCTTCTGTAATAGACCGACCAGCCATTTCATTCAGGGCCACTCCAGAGGACAGGATGCAGATTGCAGCATCGGAGGGTGAGCTGGCCTCTGGAGATTATGACTCAGCAGTGTTATCTCCCTCTGGGAGTGTAACGTTGCCCGAGCCAGATCCAGAAATGTCAGCTACGCTGAAAAGGGCCGCTGAGGCTGTCAGGCTCGAGTGGAATCCTCCACCATGTCCCGCTCAGTCTCGGTTGGATGATTGGTTTCTCGGTGCATGCCGAGCTGGTTCTCAGCCTGCCGCCCCAGAGCATTTCTTTCCCAAAGTGCATGGAGAGCTTACTAGGTCGTGGACGGCACCTTTTACTGCCAGAAACTGGCTTGATAGATCCTCCCCCATCACTACCCAAACGGTGAAGGGTTACGAGGCTATCCCTCCAGTAGAGCAGTCTGTCGCGGCACACCTGTGTCCGGCGGCCACTGCCTCTTGGACGGGGATCCTCGTCTCCCCTCTCAGGCCTGTGAGTTCTCGTCCATTCTCATGGGCAGAGCTTACAAAGCCTGTGGGCAAGCCGCTTCCTCTTTGCATGCCATGGCGTTGCTACAGGTCTATCAGGTCAAGGCACTCATGGACATGCACGAGGGTAGCCTAGACCCTCTGGGGCCCTCTGGGGCATGAGTGTTGCGGCTTGCGCGATCGGTGTCCACCTTGGTGGTCCAGGAGCACCATCGTTGGCTCAGCCTGGTTGAATGGTGGATGCGGACATGGTTCGGTTCCTGGACTCCCCAATTTCCCAGGTTGGGCTGTTCGGCGACGCGGTGGAGAACTGCACCCAACAGTTCTCTGCTGCCCAAGTGCAGACAGAGGCCATCCGGAACATCCTGCCTCGGTAGCCCGCTGCTGCCTACACAGAAGCCTCGACCCAGGCGTCAGCGTGGAGTCAGCCGCATGCAGGCTGCCCAGCCTGTCTCAGGCACTGCCAAACCAGGTGGAAAGCTAAAGACTAAGCGTCCCTGAGACAGGCCACCCAGGGATGGGGGGACGAGCTCTTCTGATGGTTACTGTTCTCGACGGTACTCAAATTGTCAAAAGAGCAAATTTCTCTATTCCCAAGAGGGTCAGACTGGCGGTCACCCTGGAGAGTGTTTCCCAAACGGTCCAGCTGGTTCCTCTGTACAATCAGACTTGGCTACACGAGTCAGTTCACTCAACGTCCGCCCAAGTTCAGATGCGTTCGTTACACTTCGGTGTTGAGCGAACACCTGTCATGTGCGATGAAATCGCAGTCCTACTGGCGAAGGACGCGATAGAGCCGGTTCCTTCAGCCAATTTGAAGACCGGCTTCTACAGCCCGTACTTCATTGTACCCAAGAAAGGTGTTGGGTTACGGCCAATCTTGGACCTGTGAGTTTTGAATCGGGCCCTTTACAAGCTTCCGCTCAAAATTCTAAGGCAGAGACACATTTTCGAATGCATCTGTCGCCAAGATTGATTTGCAGTGATCGACCTGAAGGACGCGTAATTTCATGTCTCCATCCTGCCACGACACAGGCCATTCCTGTGGCCGGAAGGTCAAGCGTTTCAGCACAAAGTCCTACCCTTTGGGCTGACCCTGTTGCCGCGGAGATTCTTGGTGATCTACCACAATCAGTCGTAGACACCATCACTTCAGCGAGAGCACCCTCTGCGAGGCATGCTTACACCCTGAAGTGGAACCTGTTCATTGAGTGGACACCTGAAGGTGTTCGATCGGTTCCGTGCTTTCTTTTTTGCAAGATGCGTTGGAGCGAGGGCTGTCTCCCTCCACCCTTAAAGTGTATGTTGCCTCTATTGCTGCATATCACGATGCAGTGGATGGGAGATACATGGGAAAGCACGACCTGATCGTGAGGTTCCTGAAGGATGCGAGGAAACTGAATAGCCTCTATACCCTCTTGGGACTTATCTCTGGTGCTGATCAAACTGCAGAGACCTCGCTTGAAGTTAAAAATCCTGTCTTTAAAAAAACAGTCCTGCTTGCTTTGGCCCCCCATCAAGAGGATAGAGGACCTGCATGCATTTTCGGTCGACGAATCGTGCCTGGATTTCAGGCCGGCTATCTCTCATGTTATCCTGAGACCCCAGTCTGGATATGTGCCCAAGGTTCCTACCACTCCCTTTCGGGACCAGGTGGTGAACCTGCAAGCGCTGCCACCGCAGGAGGCTGACCCAGCCCTGGCTTTTCTCTGTCCTGTCTACTCCTTGCATTATATGTGGACAGAACGCAAAGCCTCAGGACCTCAGACCAGCTCTTTGTCTGTTACTGAAGCCAGCAGAAGGGAAAGGCTGTCTCCAAGCAGAGGTTGGCCCACTGGATAGTGGATGCCATCATCTTGGTGTATGAGTCCCAAGATGCACCTTTTCCCCCGGGACTGTGAGCTCACTGCGAGCCGGTTGCTTCCCCTGTGCTCTCTTAATAATAATAATAATAATAATATGTTACATTTACAGTACTGTGCAAAAGTTTTAGATCGGTAAGATTTTTTTATGTTTTTAAAAGAAGTCTCTTCTGCTCACCAAGGCTGCAAATAACAAAGACATTTTAAACAATGTCAACTTTGCATTAAAAGTGTCATAATTTACAGAATGACACTTAATGACAACAGTCATAAACATTCATAAAGACTCCTTCATGTTCATGACAGGTGTTATGTCATGTTTATGATAGTGTCATGTCAGTCTTATGCACACCCCTTCAAATAAAGTGTTACCGAGACTTCTTTTAAAAACATAAAAAATCTTACCGATCTAAAACTTTTGCACAGTACTGTATATAGCGCTTTTTCTGGGACCTCAAAGCGCTTTACATGGAGGGGGGTCTCCTTATCCACCACCAATGTGCAGCATCCACCTGGATGATGCGACGGCAGCCATATTGCGACAGTACGCCCACCACACACCAGCTTACTGGTGGAGAGGAGACAGTGATGAAGCCAACCAGTATATGGGGATGATTAGGAGGCCACGATGGACAGAGGCCAAGGGGCAAATTTGGCCAGGATGCTGGGGTTACACCCCTACTCTTTTTCGAAGGACATCTTCGGATTTTAAATGACCACAGAGAGTCAGGACCTTGGTTTAACGTCTCATCCGAAGGATGGTGCTCTTTGATAGTATAGTGTCCCCGTCACTATTCTGGGGCGTTAGGACCCACACAGAGCACAGGGAGAGCACCCCCTGCTGGCCTCACTAACACCTCTTCCAGCAGCGACCTGGTTTTCTCAGAAGGTCTCCCATCCAGGTACTACATTTACATTTACATTTAGTCATTTAGCAGACGCTTTTATCCAAAGCGACTTACAACTGAGGACTAAACCAAGCGAGTCATCGTGAAGAGGCAGAAACAACGCAAGAAGTGCTCAAAATACAAAGTTCAGACATAGCTCAGAGTAGCATGAGCCAGGCAAGCGAGGATTTAAAGGAAAAGGGAAGGATTTTTTTATTTTATTTTTTTTATTTATTTTTTTTATGTTAAGTGCTCCCGGAAGAGATGAGTTTTCAGTTGTCTTTTGAATGCTGTCAAGGATTCTGCATTCCGGATGAGGGTGGGGAGATCATTCCACCAGCATGGAACCGTGAATGAGAATGTTCTGGAGAGTGATTTTGTGCCCCGCTGTGGCGGTACCACAAGCCGCCGCTCATTGACCGATCGTAGGCTTCTGGTAGGGATGTAGACTTGAAGTAGTGAGTGGAAGTAGGAGGGAGCTGAAGCAGTGGTCAATCTGTAAGCAAGCGTCAACACCTTGAACTTGATGCGAGCAGCGAGTGGTAGCCAGTGCAGAGAGATGAACAGAGGAGTGACGTGGGCCCTTTTGGGCTCGTTGAAGACAAGACGGGCTGCAGCATTCTGGATCATTTGTAGAGGTTTAGTTGCACATGATGGAAGTCCAGCCAGAAGAGCATTGCAGTAATCAAGCCTAGAAATGACCAGGGCCTGGACGAGAAGTTGTGTTGCATGCTCAGTTAGGAAAGGCCTGATCTTCCTGATGTTGTGCATAGCAATGCACAATGCTATGATCGAGCTGTCTTTGTAATGTGGTCTGTGAAGGTCAGCTGGTCATCAAAGATTACTCCAAGATTTCTGACCGATCTTGATGGGGTGACTGAGGAAGAATCTAGCTGGATAGTGAGGTCGTGCTGTAGAGACGGATTGGCAGGGAGGACGAGAAGCTCAGTCTTTGCCAGGTTGAGCTGCAGGTGATGTTCCTTCATCCATGCCGAGATGTCCGCCAGACAGCTTGAGATCCGTGCAGCTACTGTGGGATCATCTGGTTGAAATGAGAGGTAGAGCTGGGTGTCATCAGCATAGCAATGATAAGAGAAACCATGTGCCTGTATGATGGGCCCCAGTGATGTGGTGTAAATGGAGAAGAGGAGCGGTCCAAGAACTGAACCCTGAGGAACTCCTGTGGTCAGTTGATGTGCTTTGGATACCTCGCCTCTCCATGTGACCCTGAAGGACCTACCTGTGAGATAGGACTCGAACCAGTTGAGGGAGGTTCCAGTGATGCCCAGTGATGAGAGGGCGGACAAGAGGATCTGATGATTCACAGTGTCGAAGGCCGCAGACAGGTCCAGGAGAATGAGAACTGATGATTTGGAAGCAGCTTTTGCGATCCGCAGGGCTTCCGTGACCGACAGCAATGCAGTCTCGGTTGAATGCCCTTTCTTGAAGCCAGATTGGTTGACATCCAGCTGGTTGTTCAGAGACAGGAAGGATGATACTTGGTTAAAAGCAACTCGTTCAAGTGTTTTCGCAATGAATGGTAGGAGAGAGACAGGTCTGTAATTCTCTAGAAGTGATGTGTTTAACGTTGGTTTTTTAAGCAGAGGAGTTACCCGAGCCTGCTTAAATGCTGTAGGGAAAATGCCAGTGTGGAGGGATGAGTTGATAATGTGAGTGAGAGCTGGTAGAAGTGTGGGAGAGATGGCTTGTAGAAGGTGTGAGGGGATGGGATCTAGAGGGCAGGTGGTAGGATGACTGGAGAGAAGTAGTTTAGATACTTCTTCCTCGGTTAGTGGAGCGAAGGAGGAGAGAAGGATATTGGCTGTGGGAGAGGTTAGTCTGGGTTCCTGTGTGTGTGAATCTGAGAACTGACTGCTGATAGTTGTAGTTTTGTTAGTGAAGAAGTTGGCAAAATCATCAGCAGTTAGCGAGGAGGTGGGTGGTGGTGGAGGTGGACAGAGAGAGTTGAATGTCTTGAACAGTGTTCGTGTGTTAGAGGCACTGTTGATCTTGTTGTGGAAATATGAAGATTTCGCAGCATGAACATCAACAGAAAAGGAAGAGAGCAGAGATTGATACGTACTGAGGTCAGATGTGTCTTTTGATTTGCGCCATTTCCTCTCTGCTAGGCACAGCCCTGCTTAGCTTCAGTGGGCAACCAGTCCTGGGCTACAGGGTGATATGGCTGCTGCCTCTTCACATAGAGGCCAGTTAACATCGTAAGCCCCACTCGAAGTGTCGGCTTGCTGTGCCATTCCCCTTCTATGGACTGGATACATGCATCATCCTTCCTCCAGTTGAGTTCCCCTTTAGCCGAAACCTGTTGAGTTCCTCCACACCCCTTCAGCAAAGGATGTGGTGGAGCGTCCGATGCTAGGCCTGCCCCTCGTATGCACTGGTGGAACTTGTGCTAGGCTGGGTCCATATTTACATTTACATTTATTCATTTAGTAAACGCTTTTATCCAACACGACTTCCAAATGAGAACAATAGAAGCAGTTAAACTAACAGTAGGACAACAAAATGTAAGTGCTATAACCTTTCTCAGTTTAATCTAACGCAGAAAACCCGTAAAACATTTTTTTTTTATAGAAAGGAAGAGAAAGTGTTAGTATTACTGGAACAAGTGCTGCCGAAAGAGATGCGTCTTCAACCGTTTCTTGAAAATGGCTACGGACTCAGCAGCTCTGGTTGAGTTGGGTAGGTCATTCCACCAGTAGGGAACCGTTATGGTAAAGGTCTGAGAAAGAGATTTTGTGCCTCTTTGATGTGGCACCACAAGATGACATTCGCTTGCAGAGCGCAAGTTTGGATAGAACAAGCGCTTGAACAAGGAGTTGTGTAGCATGCTCTGGTAGGAAGCCCCTGATCCTCCTAATGTTGTACAAGGCAAATCTGCAGGACCGGGCAGTTCTAGTAATGTGGTCTGTGAAGTTCAATTGATCATCAATAACAACTCCAAGGTTCCTGACTGACCTCGATAGAGTTATGGATGACGGGCCTAGCTGAATAGTGAAGTTACTACAAGTACAAGTAGCTCTGTCTTCGCAAGGTTAAGTTGAAGGTGGTGGTCCTTCATCCAGCCAGAGATGTTTGTCAGGTAGGCTGAGATGTGAGCAGCTACCGTCGGATCATCAGGCTGGAATGAGAGGTAGAGTTGTGTGTCATCAGCGTAGCGGTGATAGGAAAAGCCATGTTTCTGAATCACAGTTCCTAGTGATGTCATGTAGATGGACAAGAGAAGTGGTCCAAGCACTGAGCCCTGAGGCACTCCAGTAGCTAGATGTTGTGACTTTGACACCTCACTCCTCCACGACACCCTGAAGGACCTACCTGAGAGCAGTAAGACTTGAACCATTGGAGTGCAGTTTCCAAGATGCCCTTCATCTTTAGGATTGACAGGAGGATCTGGTGGTTAACTGTGTCAAAGGCAGCAGACAGTCCAGCAGGATGAGAACTGAGGATTTGGAAGCTGCTCTTGCCAGTCTAAGTTTCAATTACTGAGAGCAGAGCAGTATCAGCTGAGTGTCCACTTTTGAAACCAGACTGGTTGTTGTCCAAGAGGTTGTTCTGTGATCCCTACGGCGATCCTATATGTGTATTCTTCCACGATACGGCTCCCTGTGGCGAGCCCGTATTTCCGCTCGTTTTATCAATACTCGAAGATGACAGGCTCCCTAAGCGTGATCCCAATCAGTCGACACGTCGACTACGTCCCTGTTCCCTCCTTCAAGGAACAAGTAACCGAGAAGCTGCATCAGAATGTTGACGTATTGGTCTGTTTACAACTGATCATTTAATGCGTTTTTACTGATAGGATAGCTTTCTGATTTGTTAAAACAGTTACGCAAAACGGATATAAATCCGATCTTCAATTCACGTGAATTTAAGCGAGATATGAGCTACATTTTATTTATCATCAGCTAATTTCAAGATCAAAGACCGCAATAGGAGAGAGAGCAGCACTACATCACTACTTTTGATGAAGATGATTGTGTTTTGAGCATTTGCAACTTTTGTTTTATTTGAAATATATAAATGACTTATATTTATATAACATGACTATAAAATGGCAACTGCATTGAACATCATCAGCTTCCGATTGGCTGATAGAAGACACTCAGGCATGCAGGAATTATGATAACGAGACACAGTGGTTATACTCAGGTTATACTCAAAAATATACTCAGGGTTATAGTCAAAACAAGAGACTTTCCCTTTTGAGAGAACGCAACACAGCTAAATGTTGATGGTATGGGAATGTCAATACCCAATATGTCATACTGAAAGGATGCCTGCTCTAAGGAAGTGACAAACTTAAAGAGCAAGAACCGAAGAACCTGTAGAACTAATATTGAGGAAATAATATTGAATATTGAAGGTATTCCACGCACCCCATAAGCCTCAGAAATAGCCTGCACAATCTAGTGTGCTAAAGATTGCTTAGCAGCCGCAGAGCCCCTGCTGCGTGATCCAAAACAGACAAATAGTTGTTCTAATTTACACCACTGGCCTGAGTGGTGGACATAAATACTAAGAGCCCAAAAAGAGCATAAATATTCAGTCTCTACTGATATGCAAATTGAAAAAGTGGAGGACAGAAGGCCTGAAAAAGCACTGATCGTGGAACTGAGGAAGGTACCATTGGAACATAATCAGGCCTAGGATGTAGAATAGTTTAGACTCCACACTGAGGAGGAAGCAACAGACAGGGCCTGCAAATCCCCTACTCTCTTTAGCGAAGTAATGGCTAGGAGGAGAAAACCAGAAGAGGTTCGTTTTGAGGATTCTTCTGATCTGCGAGGCTAAACTGTGCTAAGCACACACAGCGATTACTGAAGGTACAGATGCCAAGGGTTCAATGCAGGCACCATTTGGAGTCATGTGACGAGCCATTTCACATTATATGACTACCGGCAGCCAATAGAATTAGCTTGATTTCACACGCTTCAAAAACCAGTCACGCAGAAGCGTGTCCATAGCGTCAACATTCTGATGCAGTGTTGAGTTCTATCGAAAGGGAACCACATGTTACACCTGTTGAAAACATGCAGCAAACTACAGGGAAATACAAAGATCAAATTGTTTTTTGTGTATTGTGTAACTTTCCAGTTATTTAGCAGAGGGTCTCCTATGTGTAATGAACACGATTTGTGTAAAGGTCAGACGTAGGTTATTAGCAGTAAAGAAACACAAGGACACGACACAGTCACAGAGTAACTACAAATAAAAAAAATAAAAAAATGGATGAGAGTATCAACACAGTTGGCACCTCTTCCTCTAGGAGAAATGTTCAAGAACAACCACAGAACACTTAGGATGTAAATAGCAGCTACAAACCTGCTATTTAGCAAGCAGCTGACATTGTTCTTGCTGAGGATTTTATTCTTTTTAACTGAGGGAGACCCACAAATGTGTGAGTGTTTTGAGTCTAGAGCTAATGTTTAGCAATTTAAAATGACAATTTGTGCAAGAACAAAGGACAACTACATCAGCTCATTGTTTTACAGGGGTCCAGACAGTTTTAGGGTTATACAAATGCAATTTTACATTAATTAGACTTGTGAATAGGCCACAAGGGTGTTTGTGCCACATTTAAGCACTCTGTGTTTGCAGAAAATAAATTCTTATTGTAAATACACCAATATTGTCAATTGGATCATATTTTGAAATATAACTATTGTGATTTCAATCTGATTCATTATGTTACCGTATTTGTCTGATCACAGCTTTTTCAACAAAACCTGTGTCGTCCAGAACTTTTTGATCCCCTTTAAAACAATTATAGCTTTTTTTGTGTGTTTCGTCTTTTCATTTACTACTTCTGCTCAGCACACTAACAGTACAGTGTAATCTGGCCAAACACCCAACACACTACACAAGCTACATTGACATGGATGAACCCGGTGAAACCCTTTATCTGTTGCACAGATGCAACAGAAAGAGGGGAAGGGGCTGTAGACCTATTTACCTTCATCTGCCTCTATAGCCTCAACAGTAGCTGAAGAGAAGAAGAAGGGGGATTGCAAAACGTGTGAGAACAGGTTACATTTGTCCAGTCAGATGAACAGCAAAAGAGCCCAAATAGACATCATTATAAATTACACCAGGCCCTCTACAAGGCCAGGACGGAGGGAAATAATAGGGTAGAGAGAGAGAGATAGAGAGAGAGCAGGACAAATGATGGACAGCTAGTTGCAGATGAGGCAATGTGACAGAGATTTGACTCTCACTATGAGAGATGAGTTTGGGAGACATGACATAAATTGGAAATTAATGACAAAGCCAAATTACATCAGACTTAATGGTCAGTCAAAGGGATATGAAGGAGATCAATGATTGTGTCTTCCATTGCTTTGGCTTAAATCTGTATAATATACCAGGAGAACTACATTTAATTATTTATTGTGAATGGCAACACCAAAGCAAGGGGACGAAGTGACCCAAAAGCTGGGTTCAAGACTTTTAACAGCCACTTGTAAGACTTTGATTTTGTGCTTTTTTTCGTAAAAATTCTTTGAAGTTCTGTCAGCTTACAGATCAAGAAAATCCACCATCCTTGCATTGTGTATGATTATTTTCAATTTACCTAAATCTACATTCACCTTAGCACAATCATCACAAGTAATCAAATAAGACTACAAGAATACACTTTAAAAAGTTCAGAACAGCACACACATACACAAAACACATTAAAGCTAAACGCTAAAGACATCAGCTGTGATGGGGGCACAACATTGAAGTAAAAGCACAATGATGTCCATGTACAAGGGTTGGGCATCTGTTGTGATTCTACCAATGCTGTAGCAGAACATCACTGACATCACTCTGTCTCTGGCATGTTCCCAGACCGGATAGCCACATGCAAACATGGCCACTCATATAAAATTTTGGTTACATGTTGTATTGTTTAAGTAAAACTAGTTTTTAAAACTAAAGCTAAACCTAAAAGAAAACAAGCAATGAAATTACTGCATAGGATAAAATGTTTCCAAATTAAGTAATGGACAGAACATGTCAGTACGACAAGAGCAAGTTTGATTTCTGCCTTGATTTGTGAAAGACAAGACCAATTAAATTTAATTTACATCTTGTCAGTTTTGTGTATTCTGTGTAAAGGGGCATGATGTTACAGATATAAGATAAGACTTAATGAAGTATCACTAGACAATGTGTTAAAATTACACATTTATTCATGCCTCTTTATGTAATGATGACAAAACAGCATTACAAACTTTAATTGTGTTATTTTAGGTACATTCTTCCCTTTCTGATTTACTATGTCCAGCCTCACAACACTGTCATTTATTTAAATAATTACAAGGAAACCCCATGAAATCAAAAGCAGCTTTGTGTTTTAAGTTCCTATCTGTTAGCATGATGTTATTCCACTCCAAAAACGTATTTAAATAAAATAAACATTCATTTAACAATTCAAATTTGGTCTTTCACTTTCTCTGGAAATTGGAACAAAAAAAAATTTTCATAACCAATCCTGGATTGTCTCTAAAGTGAGAATGTCCTATTCCTCTAATACCACCTCCAAGACTATCAATAGCAATCAGCAAATCATGTTTTTTTATTGAGAAAAAAGGGACAAGCACTTCTTTTTGTACTGTCCCAAATTCCAGTTTCAACAGCAATTACAGTTCCGTTCAAAATGTTGGTGTTAAGACTGCATTTATTTGTTTAAACATACAGTAAAATCAGTAAAATTGTAACATATCATCACAATTTGAGACAATTGGTCCTAATATATGAGAAATCAAATTGCATCCATTGGCTAATTTAATTTTAATATTGTGGCCTTTTAAATTCTCTGATCTTTAAGACATCTTTAAGATTCCTTACTGATATCTTGTCCACCAAAAGCGGTGTTAAATCTGGACACAGTGAATCTAAGGTTAAAAGTACAAGGAGAACATGTTCCCTAAGTCATGATTCGATCTTGTACAAAATCATTTGTGTTGATTCACTAGGGGCTCCTTTGAATAAATGGTGGCAAAGAGTGAAACTATGTTTCTTAAAAACAAATGATCTGAATTATACTTGCACAACTGATTATACCTGCAGTTTCTAGGGAGACAGGAGAATGAAGAAGAGACAATATTTGAAAAAGATTGGAGAGAGAGAGAGAGAGAGAGAGAGAGAGAGAGAGAGAGAGAGAGAGAGAAGCCAAAGGAAAAGAAGCAAAGAGGAAATAATATAAGTTTCACAACACAACCACCAGGGGGTGCAGAGAGTATACATTGAATAAACATACCAGACAGTGCATATTTGTACATTACATATGTGTTAAGCTGAAACAGAGTAGAATCAGTTGTAAATGTGAAAACACTACCTGGGGAAATTAAAAGATGCAAATCATCTCTAAATGTATTGATTGATACTGTGGAAATAACAGCCATTGAAAGAAAGAGCTCTGATTTGGAAAAAAAATATTAAAGTGATTTACATATTCCTGACCACAAGACGAGTGTGTGTGCGCTTCTTACCATTCTGGAGTTTCTCTTTGCCTCCAGATAGAACGCCACTGGGCAGCATGCCAGTTGGAGTAAGACCTTTCAGCGTTAGAACGCTCTCACTCTCTTCTCTGCAACAGAAACATGTTGTTATCTACAATACTAACACACAAAGGAAAAAAAAGAAAAAAATGAAAACGCAAATAAAGTAAAAAACATACACAATAACTGGCAATGACAAAATAATTTAGTTTACCCTCTATAAATACTTAACAAGCAATTTAAAAAAATTAAAATAAACTTTATATTTATTTCAGAAAATATTTAAAATGTATATTAAAAAATAATATTTGTACTTTTTTAACACTATTTCTGTAAAAATGCCGGCTATGAATAATTATGTCCTAAATAACGATTTTATAATTACTGCGATTTATTGCACATATTGACAGTAATTTGTTTTAAATAAGTGGAGGGTAACAGCTTATTCACAACCAATTTAAAAGTTCAATGCAAGCTACTAGTGGTCGAAACAATTGTACCTGATTGTCCGAGATAGTAGCCAAGATTAATAGGAAAGGCAGATTAACTCTTCAACAATGGTAAAAGCTGTGACAGATGTTTTCTTTAGTAGATGGTTTGCAGGTCTTTGACTTTCACTTACATAAGCAAGAGTCAGATTTTTGTTTTTGGTGCAGTTCCATATGAAGTTATTAGCTACTAGCAAAGTAACTACTGTATATGACCTAATGTGTTTCGACTCGTGATTGACACTTGTTCTACTAGTTTTCATTTTGCATTTAGACAAAAGGAAAAATTTGGCACACCATAGCTCCATAAATAGCCTATAGAAATTATTTATTGCATATCATCACCAAAAGTGACGTTTCGAACCATATGGCTCTTTGTCAGACAATGAAATTATTAGGCCCTAATACACATAACATATTAGACAACATGACTACATAACCATGATAAAAAAAAATACAAACATATAATATGTAGACATGCAGTACCATAATGATCTCAACAATAGCATTTAAACGAAAGGGCAAAAAACAAAGAAAGTGAAAACATAAAATGTTACTTTTTTTAAACTAAAACACAAACATTTAAATCACACTCGTACTGGGAAGACATTTAAGATCCAGGGAATGATTTCCTGTGATGCCCTGTCCCAAATGGAACCCTAAGCACTCGCGGTCTTCCTCTGAGTCCGCACTTTCGTGACGTAATGCCACTTTGACTGTCGGGAAGAAGTCTGCTGCGGAGCCCGTATCAGTGTGGACTCGGCAAAAGTGCGCATCAAGGGCGCAAATCGACCACTTGGGGGCGCTCGCGAGCACCCTTCTGAGATCTAAAAATGACAAATGGGACACACTGCGGTCTCACGGACTTAACGGACATGCGCACGCGGCAGCCATTTTAAGTCCACAAGACCGAAAGTGCTCATGAAGTGTGTGATTTGGGACTGGGCCTAAGACTTGCCCTTGTGGACTTTGCTACATTGGCAAAACTAGCACACAGCTTAAAATCTCTATCTCTGAACATCAAAGTGCTAAAAAGTCTAATGACCCTAAGGAATCCAGTAGCAATATATATATATATATATATATATATATACATACAGTGAAGAAAATAAGTATTTGAACACCCTGCTATTTTGCAAGTTCTCCCACTTAGAAATCATGGAGGGGTCTGAAATTGTCATCGTAGGTGCATGTCCACTGTGAGAGACATAATCTAAAAAAAAAAAATCCAGAAATCACAATGTATGATTTTTTACCTATTTACTTGTAAGATACAGCTGCAAATAAGTATTTGAACACCTGAGAAAATCAATGTTAATATTTGGTACAGTAGCCTTTGTTTGAAATTACAGAGGTCAAACGTTTCCTGTAGTTTTTCATCAGGTTTGCACACACTGCAGGAGGGATTTTGGCCCACTCCTCCACACAGATCTTCTCTAGATCAGTCAGGTTTCTGGGCTGTCGCTGAGAAACACAGAGTTTGAGCTCCCTCCAAAGATTCTCTATTGGGTTTAGGTCTGGAGACTGGCTAGGCCACGCCAGAACCTTGATATGCTTCTTCCAGAGCCACTCCTTGGTTATCCTGGCTGTGTGCTTCGGGTCATTGTCATGTTGGAAGACCCAGCCTCGACCCATCTTCAATGCTCTAACTGAGGGAAGGAGGTTGTTCCCCAAAATCTCACAATACATGGCCCCGGTCATCCTCTCCTTAATACAGTGCAGTCGCCCTGTCCCATGTGCAGAAAAACACCCCCAAAGCATGATGCTACCACCCCCATGCTTCACAGTAGGGATGGTGTTCTTGGGATGGTACTCATCATTCTTCTTCCTCCAAACACGGTTAGTGGAATTATGACCAAAAAGTTCTATTTTGGTCTCATCTGACCACATGACTTTCTCCCATGACTCCTCTGGATCATCCAAATGGTCATTGGCAAACTTAAGACAGGCCTTGACATGTGCTGGTTTAAGCAGGGGAACCTTCCGTGCCATGCATGATTTCAAACCATGACGTCTTAGTGTATTACCAACAGTAACCTTGGAAACGGTGGTCCCAGCTCTTTTCAGGTCATTGACCAACTCCTCCCGTGTAGTTCTGGGCTGATTTCTCACCTTTCTTAGGATCATTGAGACCCCACGAGGTGAGATCTTGCATGGAGCCCCAGTCTGAGGGAGATTGACAGTCATGTTTAGCTTCTTCCATTTTCTAATGATTGCTCCAACAGTGGACCTTTTTTCACCAAGCTGCTTGGTAATTTCCCCGTAGCCCTTTCCAGCCTTGTGGAGGTGTACAATTTTGTCTTTAGTGTCTTTGAACAGCTCTTTGGTCTTGGCCATGTTAGTAGTTGGATTCTTACTGATTGTATGGGGTGGACAGGGGTCTTTATGCAGCTAACGACCTCAAACAGGTGCATCTAATTTAGGATAATAAATGGAGTGAAGGTGGACATTTTAAAGGCAGACTAACAGGTCTTTGAGGGTCAGAATTCTAGCTGATAGACAGGTGTTCAAATACTTATTTGCAGCTGTATCTTACAAATAAATAGTTAAAAAATCATACATTGTGATTTCTGGATTTTTTTTTTTAGATTATGTCTCTCACAGTGGACATGCACCTACAATGACAATTTCAGACCCCTCCATGATTTCTAAGTGGGAGAACTTGCAAAATAGCAGGGTGTTCAAATACTTATTTTCTTCACTGTATATATATAATTTTTTTTTTTTTAAGTTGAGACATTCAGATTCCACAAGTCTGTATATTGGCATAAAAGCAGTAAAATTGCCTTGAAGAGGGTGTGAAATTAACAATTTGGTTTAAAAGCATGAAAATTACTGTATTTACACATTGGACACAATATAACCTAATGGTCTTAAGAGAACAGTTTGATATTCGCTCTACTCTTTAATAATTTATAATGGCTTTTTTGTGATATTCTGTTCAGTGCAGTAAGGTTTCAGTAAGTTGTTTATTGTAACTGCCATAGTAACATCTAACTCAGTCACTAGCATTTATCAATCTTTCTGCACGTTATCCATTCAGTAGTTGTTAGTTACTCTTGTATATCCTTTTGTTAATTCCGTGTGATAAGGTAAGAGGCTCTACACAAGTTAACAATATCTCACAAATCCTTCAGATTGGTCAGATGACGAACTTCCTCCAATTTATAACTCTAATTCAGTCAACAATCTTCCATGATTGTTCTTTATTGTAAAGGAGAAATTCCTTTGCTGGTGCCCTGTAATAGAGGAAGGACACTCTCACACTCACTTTAGGTGACGTGTGAACAAAAACTCAATACTAATATTAATATTTAAGACCATAAATCACTACAACCATATACAGAAATGTGCTGCAAATAGCACAGACCACAATGGAAATGTATCAACGGGACCCCAATATGTGACGAATCTGGCTGGGTCATGCTTATTGTTCAATGTCTACTCGTCAATGGTGTTGTTGATGACCCGAAAGCTGAGATTTCTGTTTATTTTAACATCCTGATTGTATGTTCGTTATGAGTATTTGCAGAGTGTGTCGGTATTTGGTTGCATTGTGAGTATTTGCAGCACATGTGTTGTCAAATTAAAGAAGATATTTTGTTAATTTTCTGGTGTTTTTTCGGTTTGCATGTGTCTTCTTCAGTTGCAGCAGATTGAGCTCTGCCACCATACATATGGCTCGAAACGTCACTTTTGTTGAAAACATGCAATGATTTGTATTTATTTATGGAGCTTTGGTGTGCCAACCTTTTCCAGTTTTGTTACTGTTTGATTTTTTAGTTTTTTTTGTGATTGAGCACCCTTACTGAGCTTTTTTCCAGCAGGATGTGCGCCCTTTTGTCTAATTCCATTTTGCACATGTACACAAAGTCATCTTACCGAAGAACCGAGAAAACTCTAGCCATCTTTCCAATGGCACGGATCTTGTTTCGAATTACCTCCTTGCGCGCAGAAGCTGTGGCACCTGTGTGACACACACACACACACACACACACACACACACACACACACACACACACACACACACACACACACACACACGTGTCAGTGTTACATAACAGTATGCAAACAAAAACAAAAATGCCCTAACAAACATGCTTGAAGAGTCACTTAATAAAACACAACCAGCCACTTAATCTCCAAACCTCACAATTTCAAACGTTCACAAGCCATAATTACATCCTGCCTTTAATGTCCAGAAAGACAAATGAATACATTGGGTGAATACTTCCTTTGGAGTATAATTACCCAGACTGTTGACTGCAGGGGAAACTCAGTTGGCAGAACATGCTGTTTCAGCACACTAAGGGCAGATCAATAGAGATCCTCACAGTGGCCCACATCTCAGGACTGAAATGCATGCTAAGCATTCTGTTAGCCTGCTATCGATCCTTACAGTCATGGATATGGATATGGTTAGGTTAATCATAGTGCCATCCTATACAGATGCTAAAGAGAAGAACCTTGTTGGTTTAAATTGATTCTACCTAGTTCGTCAAGGTAAGATTACAGACAACAGTGTGATGAGAAAATAACAATACAAGGGAGTGTCTTGCGTACGAACAGTTTGCAGCACAGAGATTTTTGAGTGTTTGAATTAATTATATATTGGTTTATGCTTTGGTGATACAGCGGCCCTAAAATGTAGTAACTGTGAAAACTATTTAACTTTTAAGTGTGGCTTCTGTGTACAAATTAGGTGTTTGATTAGTGAGGTCAATTCACTTAAAATTTTTAGATAATTTCGAAATTTTAAGCAGGGGTTACAGCCCCTGATCCCGTAATGATCAGAAAGACATCTTAGACTGCTGTGTTACGACAAATGTCAACTTTATTGTGTCGAGTTAAAAAGAGTTCCACTCTCTAGAGCCCCACATTCTGTTATACTGTTAAGCTCTGTCCAGCTTTTTTGTACATAAGAACTTATGTAAAGGACCCCTAGGAACCATGGTCGACCACACTAGTTATCCAGGGCTTGTTTAATACTAATTAACCAGTCATTCAGCAACCAACTGAGTAGTTTTTTTTTTTTTTAAGTATGTCATTTTGCACATCACTAGTTTAAATACATTTTGGGATCACTGTATTTATACAGAGGTGGAAAACATGGAAAATGGCAAAAAATTGTAGGGAATGATGACAATTCGATGTGAATTGGTATGAGAGATAGAATAGGCACTGTCGAGGTTCTGAGAACTGCAAAACAATTAATAAGGTTCACTTCACATACTCATACTCACATCGGTGTGTTCTAATTTCAGAAAAATGTTGGTGGTCTGCCTGCATCCTCACCCCACTTCACCCAACAAAATTCTTGTCTTTTCAAACAGTGCAAGGAATTCTCACGCAACTAGCAATGGCCTTTTAATAGTTTGAAAAACAATGTCAACAACCAGGGTGCATGAAACTAAATAATGAGTCTATGGATATTATAAGTATAGGTTAATTAGTGAATTTCTGGTGTTAGGTTAATCAACCAACTTGAAAAAGGTACAAACAAGAGGCATGACACCACATTGAATTGTGGGAGGTTGTACCTTTTTTGGGCCCATATATTAGCTGTCCTTCTCAAGATACACCCCCAGAAGAAACAGAAAAAGAGCAGAAGAATGATCAATGAATGGCTGAGGAATGACAGGGAGAGAAAGAGAGAGAAAAGTGGCAAAAAAGCGCATTCATCAAAGAAATAAATTAGAAGAAATGCTTTAAAGAACTCTGAAAAAAGAGAGAGAGATTCATTAGATGAAGCAACAAAAGTAATATTTGAGAGGGAAAGAGATGGACAAAATGAGCGAGAAAAAGAAAAGACAAAAGAGACACAAAATAAATATTATTAAATGGATTTTTTATTTTTAATATAACGCATGAAGAGATGCGTTTATACGTTTTTGCTCTATCAAAGCTTGAACTCCTTAAATATTTCTGGTCAATCGTTTATTTGTCATCTGGCAGTTTATGTTTATTTGTCATCTGGCAGTTTATGTTTATTTGTCATCTGGCAATGTCATTTGGAATGCAAAATTTGCAAAATTTTATATTTAATGTAATAATCCAAGTCTTATTTCATTCAAAAGACCACACAACAAATCTGAATAATCTTTTTAATTTGTTATTAAAAAATGCAAACAAAGTAATGTTATGATAAGAAAATTAATAAGAAATATTTAAAATTCTGCACTAACATTTCTAACTCTTGTTCTTGCTTCCACACGCTCTGCTGTCAATAAAGCCAATAATATATTCTGAAATGAATACATTTTCAAACCAAATTTTCACTTTGTAATTATGCTGACAAAATGATGTATTGAAAAAAATTTAATTATAAAAAACAGTATTTCAGACATCAAAAATCTCAGACATTTCGTTTTAGACAACAGGCTACTTTCAAACCTATCGAGCTGTGAATATCACAGCATTGTTATTTCGGATCATGCACCCACCTCTGTTGATGTTAATCTCTCCCAGTTTACATCTTTTCCTAAACAGTGGCGCTTCCCCTCTTTCTTTCTGGCTAGAGATGATTTCAAACAATTTTTGACTGAGCAAATAGCCCTATTTTTTGAGGTCAACGATATGCCAATTATTAGTAGAGGGACTCTTTGGGAAACGTTTAAGGCATATTTAAGAGGTATGATCATTTCTTATTTTTCTAGTAAAAATAAAGCTGACAAGTTAAAATTAGATACAATCCTTAAGGACCTACAAAGTTTAGATAGTCAGTATGCTGTTGATCCAAATAAAGATCTATATAAAGAACGCCTTCGTTTACAAACGGAATTTGATCTTTTGACCACGAATAAGGCTGAAGCGCAGTTGCTTAAATCTAAGCAATGTTTTTTTGAACTGGGTGATAAGGCAGGTAAATTATTAGCTCATCAAGCTAGATCATCAGCAGCATCAAGGCTGATTAATGGAATAAGGTCACAACAGGGAGATGTGTCTCATGATCCACATAAAATTAATAGCATTTTTCTAGAGTTTTACTCAGGCCTTTATACTTCAGAGCTTCCCTTATGTTCTGACTGTGGGGAATGGCCCTTGGATAAGATCACTTTTCCCAACATTGACAGTACCATGGCTAGGACCCTTGGTGACCCAATATCAGTTTTTGAGGTGGTAGAAGCTATCAAGCTTTTACAGAATGGCAAGTCACCAGGCCCTGATGGGTTTACTACTGAGTTCTATAAAGCGTTTTCTACATCCCTAGCACCTGCACTACAGAATATGTTTAACGAGGCTCTTTCTAAAGGCTGTCTACCTCCCACCCTGTCGTTAGCGTCAATCACTTTGATTGCCAAGAAGGACAAAGACCCCTTACTGTGTAGCAGCTATAGACCCATCTCACTCTTGAACGTGGATTATAAAATTTTAACTAAGATTTTATCATTGCGTTTACAACAAGTGTTGCCCCAAATAATTTCGGATGACCAAACAGGTTTTATGATTGGAAGACACTCTTTCTTTAATACAAGGAAACTTTTCAATATTCTTAATATGCCTAGTTCTGATGTACCAGAAGTGGTTCTGGCATTAGATGCGGAAAAGGCGTTTGATAGAGTCGAGTGGGCATATCTATTTCGTGTAATGGAAAGCTTTGGTTTTGATAATTGTTTTATTTCCTGGATCAAACTATTGTATGTCTCTCCACAGGCATCTGTGTTAACTAATGGTGTGGTTTCACCGCCATTTTTGCTTCAGAGGGGCACTAGGCAAGGCTGCCCTTTGTCGCCTTTGCTTTTTGCCATTGCCATTGAGCCCTTAGCTATCTGGCTTCGTGAGGACGTAAATTTTAAAGGTATAAATCGGCTAGGTAGAGAGTATAAATTATCCCTATATGCAGACGATCTTTTACTCTTCATTTCTGATCCAGAGACTTCTAGTCCTATTATTCTGAACATTCTAAACCATTTCGGTAAAATTTCAGGGTATAAGATTAACTTTCATAAGAGTGAGTTGTTCCCTGTAAATTCTTTGGCGAATAACCTTGCACATTCACTCCTACCATTTAGATGGGCAGCTGATGGATTTAAGTATTTGGGTATTATTGTGACCAAATCTTTAACTGGAATGTATCTTTATAATTTTGTCCCCTTACTTAAAAAGGTTGAGTCTGACATGGAACGTTGGGCTAAGTTACCTCTTTCTCTTGCTGGGCGTATAAGCCTAATCAAGATGACTGTTCTTCCCAAATTTTTGTACTTATTTCAACATATTCCAATTTTCCTTAATAAAAAGTTTTTTATGGATTTGGACAAACGAATAATTTCCTTTTTATGGGGAAACAGGCCAGCTCGAATTAAGAAATCAATTTTGGAGCTCCCTAAAAACAAGGGAGGTTTTGCACTCCCAAACTTTTTGCACTATTATTGGGCTTGCAATATCCAGAAATTTTTATACTGGAGGAACAATCTGAATTCTGAACCCCCTTGCTGGGTATACCTAGAACAGTCCTCGGCACGTCTCTCTTTGCACTCAGTTATATGCTCTCAACTACCATTGCCTACAAACATTAGTTCAAATTTAGTAGTATCTCACTCAGTTAAGATATGGACTCAGTTTAGAAAGCACACTGGTTTGCATAGGTCCTCTACCCTCTCTCCGATTTTCAAAAACCACAGTTTTGCACCCTCTAATATGGATGAGGCGTTTCGAATATGGTTTGATAAAGGCATAAAGACCATTGATGATCTCTATGAGAGTGGAGTTTTCTCATCCTTTAATAACCTTTCCAAAAGATTTGACCTACCTAACTCCCACTTATTTCGTTTCTTCCAAATCAGGCACTTTGTGCAAAAACTATTCCCTCACTTTCCTAATCGCCCCCCCGAATCTCCATTAGATGACTTCTTAAAGCTTGAACCACATTCAAAACATTGTATTTCTGTCATTTATAATCTGATTCACAATATTAATCCAGGATCGGCAAGTAGGGCCAGAGGTGCGTGGGAGGGAGACTTGGGATTTGAGATCTCTGATGAACATTGGGAACGTATTCTCAATCTCACTCACACATCATCTATATGTGCAAGACATGGCCTGATACAGTGTAAGATTCTACATAGGGTTTACTACACAAATGCTAAACTTGCTAAAATATACCCCTCTGTCAGCGATGCATGTAATAGGTGCAAGCAATCACCAGCAGATCTCATTCATATGTTGTGGGGATGCCCTAAATTATTTGATTACTGGACTAAAATATTCAAAATTTTGGGGGATGCCTTTGCCATAGATCTTGATACAAATCCACTTCTGGCCATTTTTGGGATGACTGTTGATGTTAACCTTTCAGTAACGGTTCAAAAGGCTCTAGCCTTTACTACTTTACTAGCGAGACGTCTCATACTTTTGAAGTGGAAACATGCCTCACCCCCTTCTTTTGATACATGGCTAAAAGAAGTGTTCACTTGCATTAAATTGGAGAAAATTAGACTGTCACAGACTGGCTCTTTAAAAACCTTTGATAAACTGTGGCGCCCCTTTTTAGATTATGTACTGGCTAACTCTCAAGACACTTAGGCTGAGCATTTATTTTATTTTATTCTGCAAAATGCTTTAAGATATCAATATTGTGTCGGTTGTTGTTGTGTTTTTTTTTTTTTTTTTTTTTTTTTTTTTATTATTTTTTTTTTTTTTGGAAGCTGTAGGTTGTTTAATTGAGGGAGGGGTTTATTGGGGTATTAATAGTGTGGAATGATAATTTCATAAATTCAGTGTTATTGTCTCTTGACTAGATGTTCCAAGCAAGAAAACTAATAAAGAGATTTAAAAAAAAAAAAAAAAAAAATCTCAGACATTTGGAACCCATGTTTTTGTTACATATTAAATATTATCATATTCTTTTCCTGTTTTAACATCTGTCCTATTGAATCTTTATTTTGCTTATACCTTAAAGTTACTGTATGTAATTTTTTGTATGCAATATGTTTGCTGAGATTTAGGAAACGTGCTAAAAGTTCAAATACTTGTTTCTCCGAAAAAAAAAGAAAATGCAACAAAACAATGCTTCCTTTTTTGAATGACTGTTTTTGTTTTTTGTCTGTGTGATTCCGCCCACTTCCAATTTACTCATTAGCATTTCGACATCCTGGGTTGCCAGTTGGTGACACAGCGTATTGTGGCCATGAAAACGAGCAAACAAACTGGGTCAAGATTGCAGATTCTATCTGACCTAAAAAACCTTGTCAATAAAAAACACTTATACATTGGCACACTTGGCACACTCGGCAACCCGAGAGTGCACTGAATCTGAGGAGGGCGTGGTGGAAACAACTCTCTCCAAAATTTAGAATTTGTAATGCAGTATCCATTTCAATCACTAGCTGTCAATATTACATACTGCATCTTTAAAATTTGACATAAAAGCTGTTAGGAACAGAAAGGTGCTCCATATGGTGCATTTCATGCTGATATAAGTGAGTCTATTAATGTCTAACATTTTGTTGGTATGATTTGCACATGATTTAAACATCAGCTAGCTACTAACTGCCATTTAGCAGACACTTTTCCCCGAAAGTAAATGAAAGTAAATACTTCTCTCCAACATGGAGATCATAAAAGAATCAGGTCCCTTTGAGTTGTAAGACCAGCAGCATCTAAATAACTTAAGGGCAAAAGGTCCAGTAATATTACAGATTTATTTAGAAGGAATAGATGGAGAGCACCCCCTTGTGAACCCAACCATGCACTTTACTTTCAAATTTCTTGTAATTTTATATAGAAACAGGACGATGCATGTGCTTGTTTTGCGTATGCCTGAATTTCTTACCATCTATCTCTTCATCAGTGGTCAGCTCATCATTGGAGCAGATGCTCAAGACATTTACCAGCATCTCTGTCACTATGGGAACAAGAAAAATAGAGTTTGTTCGCTGCACTTATTGAGGATTTTATGCCACATAAAATCTGTTGAAGGCAAATGGTTTACCTTTCTCCCCAACGAAGGGCAAAGACCAAGTGAATACATCCATGAAGTTAGGCAGCCAGTAAGGATGAGGAGAACAGTTAAACTGTCGAATGTTCATGACATTATTCTCATATTTCAGCACAGCAGCTGTATAAGGAAGAGAGGTACACAAATAAGAGAAAGCATAAAGAGAGAGTACGGGAAAGTGTAATAAAACAGCTAGATTCTGCCAAACGCTACATCAGATCTCAACACTGTCTCAGATTTGCAACAGACTCCCTCCCTCCCTCACTCGTTTAAATGCCCAAAAATTATAATGGATGTGGAACTCCATCTTCAAAACATATTTTGAGGTTGAATGATTTTCCTAGAACTACCAAAACAAAGGAATCTCTTAAAATAATGAATACAGTACCATCAAGCACAAGCTAGTAGCATCAATGCTTCAAGGTACAGCCAAAGTATTTTTTAAGGGGAAAGACTATACAGATCTCCACAAATGACACACCAGAATATTAATTTTACTTTTAGCTTTTATGTCATGTATTTTTAATGAAAACTTCCTGGAGATGGCTAACTCCAAGTGATCAATCCTGTCGATGTGGCGACCAATGTGCGCATGCCCTAGATCTGTCGAAAGTTGACACCACACATTACAACTCACGGAGGGGGACTTTCCTGTCCCATCATCTTATTGGTGTTTGAGAATAGCAGGTCGTCAAACATGGAGTGGCTAGCAGGTGTCAATCACATGTCAAATACCAGACATAAAAGACATCTTCAGATACAGTAAGCAGAACATTAACATGCCTTAGATGTCACTCACGGTCCACTGCCCATACATCTTAGTGGGATATGTTTTATCAGATAATGCAACATTGCTATTAATTACATAAAATATTATCTTTTCTCCGTCTATAATTACTGTAGGTGATGGTCCACACCATAAATGCCTCTGAAAAGTTGACCTTAAAAGTCCACCCACAGAAACTGCAGAGGTTGTGCCTGACAGAGTAAGAGAAACACCTTTCTTCCCTCCAAACAACACAAACTTTAAAAATTAAAATGTTTCCATGGAATAAACTAGAAGGGAAGATGAAAAGGGAAAAAGTCTAAATGATTTTGTATACATATGCAGTCCACTACCACTAGATGTCTCTCTACATTTTAAATCACATACCAACTTTGTTTATGCACCATTTTAATCACCACCCAGTGTTTTTTGCAATTCACTTACATTGTCCAGCAGTGTGATATATTATATTTTTTAATCCTGTTTAGCCACTCTGTTAATAAAACTATATGTAGAAAGACATTAAGTATAGCAAGTAAATACCCCTGTCACAATTAAATGTGATGTTTTAAATATACACTTACTGAAAGATGTCCATGGTTGATGAAATGTACAGACTGAAATCTAGAGATGTCATAAAGAGACCGCCATAGGCTATATTTTTATTATTTCATGATGGAATTTCAAGTAAAATGAAGAATACAATTAGGCTTCAATTTCTTACATATAAGATCAACATGATTTTAAATAATCAGTTAGATTACTGCATAGCTTCATAAAAAAAACAGGGTAGCTGAAATCTGTTCCTATTGGGGAAATCACTGGTGTGAGGGACTCCCACTTCAGAGCAACAATCAGAATTAAGACGAGAGTTCTCCTCTCTTTCATCTGGCATCTTCACTTTATCCTTCCCTTCATTCATGCACACCAGTCACAACCGACCCTGCTGTGGCAAAACCTTACACAAGCTTTACCAGTGATCCATGACCTGCTACGTTGTCACGGTAACATGACCTATGCAATGATAAATGCTTTAAGCAATAGCAATGAAATCAAAATCATGAAATACAGAACCATGAAATTTGGATCATGTTCCCCCACAGCTTTCTTCAATATCCTACATCTGGCAATTTCAACAAAAATGATCAAAGGAAGGAATCTGCTAAATTTCATATTTGGATTTGTCAGGACTGTGCCATCAACAGATGAAGGAACTTCTGCATTTTAATCAATGCTCAGAATAAGCTCAGCGGGCTAGCAGAGACAGTGTCCATCACCCTGCTGCTTTCTCTTATTTTTTCCATTATGAGACCCAAACAACGGTTACTTGTTCAACAACGCTAGAAAACCTTGCCAGACCAGTGAAGAGCTGACTGTCATTTGAGTGTTGTTCTTGGCAAATTTTTTTTTTGTGCCGTGTCAGTGGTTGCTTGATTGACTGTATTTCCACAATCATGGCTGTGGTGCTCATGGTCAGCATTTGATGGGCGGCTTGCGCTCAATCTGGCAACCCTTTGGAGTGATGGATATCGCGGGCTTCCCCCCACCGGGCTCGAGTTACAGCGCCAGTCGATTGGCCATCAATCTCCTCACACGCTTGTGTCCAGACTTCATTTGGTGTATAAAAAGGTTCGATCTTCACCCCTCCTCCACATCTACTTAATTCAGGCTTGAAGGAATAATTAAGTTTTGCTGGTCCAACTGGCCTTCAGAGAGGAAAATTGAGGGAATAGCAGACCAAAAACGCAGCGATAACACTGAAAGGCACATATCTTTGCTTATAATCCATATATAAAAATGAAGAATGGTTGAACGAATTGGGGTTTTCAACCCATGATACATGATGTATCTAAAAAAATAGGGATGGATAAATAAAATGTATATACTGTTTAAATAAATAAACGCATGCTGTTCTTTTGAACTTCAAATTCATCATGAAAAAATCATCACAGTTTCCACAAAAATAAAAAGCAGCAAAGGTTTCAACATTGACAATAATAATAAATGTTATTTGAGCACCAAATCAGCATATCAGAATGATTTCTAAAAGCTTGTGTGACAACTGTTAACACGTTAAAGCATGCAATTAATTCAAAATCCTTAATGAGTTAAAACTATTTAATGCAATTAAATTACTGAAGCACGTGAAATTGCATAATTAACGGAAATTTCTATTCTGACCGTTTAACCCAATTTCACTTCTCTGTTGAGACCAGATCATTTTAAGCAGCTAAACTCCGGGAAAGTTTTCAGTCCAATGATCCAGTACAGCACTAACGTAAAGAAAACCAGGCAGAGAGAATAGAGAATCACTTTGCAATTTCAGTGAATTATTCATCCCAGTGTATTTCAAAACAAGCTCTGTTATATTCTGTGCTTGTTTCACAGTAAGTGTGCGATTAATTGTTATAACATCTATTGACAGGCCTAGTTAAAAGTAATATTTAAGATGTTTATTTATGCGTGTACATTTTGATTTTAGACTGTATAAGTGGCAGAAGCAGTGACAACTCTTTATTATATAATTTAGTTTGAAGTTTCTTTTTTTCTTTATGTTTTGGTTTATTTTTTGGTTGGGTTGCAACTGCAACACATTTTGTGAGTTCCTGTCTTGAAAATAACCCCCTAAAAGGTTGTTTTGCAACACTGATTTGCTTCCTCTGTCCTTTTCCATACTGGCCACAACCATCACACTGACTAACTTGGGTCTGTCTATCTTGTAGCTCAGCAGAGATATTGCAGGCCACATCTAGACATCCGACCTGCTGTCTACTCACACACTCACCATTCAGGGATATGTGTGCATAATACCTTTGTTATTGTAGACATCTAAGTAGTTGGGAGCTGAGAAGATAGTGATGAGAGAGGGGAAGCCCGTAGTTTGACTCTTTCTGTACATGCGATAACTGTGGGCAAAAAAAGAAAACATCATCACCATCACTTTCCTCAGAATAAACAGACAATGATTACATTTCTTCATTAGGTCCCCGCACCTAAGGTGTAAGGCTATCAGGTACCATAAATTGTATAGACCCCAAACTTGGCAGGATGGTCCCAATCGTACACCACTACTCAGGCGCATAGACACACAGCTGTCTCACACTTGGTGGCGATGTAACATGGTGATTTGCATTTTGGGTCATAACTTTGAACCATAAGGGCTAGAAACAAATATTTTTTCTTATCTTACCAGTTTGGCAATCGTAAAATTATATTAAAAAAAAATCATAATTTTGCAGGCAATGCCATTTTAAGGTAATCTGTCTTTGAGTGGTTATGTCATGTCCGTAAACAGAAAGAAGACTACAGTTGTCTGCTGTTGTGTCCTGTGTTGTCCCCTTCATTGTGTTTTTGGTCCTGTATTCCAGCTTTCCCGCTCCTCGTCAGTATTCAGTTCTGTCTCCTGTGTTGAGTTAATTTGCCCCAGCTGTGCCTTGTTTTCCTAATCTGTTCTGTGTATTTAAACCCTGTGTTTTCCCTCACTCCTGGTTGATTATTGTTTCATGTTACGTCGTGTATATGTGTGTGAGAAACCTTCTGCCTGCATCCATGCGTGTTGTATAATATGTTCTATTGAAAGTAAAGATAGTTGGAATTGGATCTGTTGACTGCTGCTTCTTCATCTGCCCGCACAACACCCGTGACAACTATGGCGTGCTGAGGATACAGTTGCTTGAAAAAAGATGGTACCTCTAGGTGGTTTCATATGAATTACATAATTAGAGAATATTTGTTTTTGCTTTAATTGGTTAATTTAAAAGTATACATAGACATATTTATCATGTCTGTACGGCACGTATACACTGGGTTTCAGGTAATTTTTATGACACACTCCAGAAAGAAGTTTACGGACACCGAGACGGCAGAATGCGCACTGTTTTTTAATTTACAAATGCACAACATTTTGTTATTGTGAGTATGCACAAATAAAAGTATGTTTGAATGATGTCTTACTCTTAACTGAATGTTTTTTTTATGTTATGTTTTTTTACACTGTTATCAGGAAACAAACTAAGTGATCACGCAGGCGTGTTTGTCTATCCCAAGGGGTTAAACTTGTCATCTAGATGGCTCAATCATCGTTGATATCTGAGGAATCACCTATTTTCAAAACCAAGAAACCTCGTCAAAGAGCCTGCAGTTAAAAAGGGAAGGCGATAGAGCCCGTGATAAAATGATAAAAAATATCGCCTTGGCTTTTAAGAGGTAGTAAAACTCAGAGATCTGAAGGGATTGAAGAAGAGGAACTCAGAGATGGCTTTCCCCCCATGAACAGGTAAGACATTTCAATATGCAGCTAATTTGCAATGTGTGAACTGATCTAACTGAGCAAGCGCTAGATCTAAACCATCAGTAAAAAGATTTATTTTAAAGCCTTTATGCTTTCATTTGGTCAAGTACTTATTGTCATGTCGATATGATAGATCCGCACTGATGTGATGATCCGATTAATTCGCAGAGAAGTCTGAAACACAGCCCACGTAAAAAAAAATAAAATAAAAAAAAAAACTGAGAAACAGAGAAAGAGGCAAATGTTCTGTACTGTAGTTTTAACTTTAATTTACCCAAATAAAACATATTTATCAAATTGCCAGACACGATTAAATATTCTGCTGTCTATTTAAAATGAAGAGACAATTTTATTTGAAGTCCTGTAACATCTTATGACATGCTAGTTTATCCAAATGTTGAATATGAGTCTACACATCACATATATTATGATCATATACCTTACGAAAATAAAAATTTTACTCAGGTTTTTTTCTTCTCTTTTAAAACCCTCTGGTGTTCTTCGGTCGTAATTTTTTTAAAAAAAAAATGTTAAAAATCGTAGCTTCATCGGAATGGTACGAAACTTGGTGACTTTTTATGGTACTTAGTATGAACACACAAAAAAAAATGGGGACATGATTTGAAAAGTCTAAGTGGTCGTAAAAAAATAGTCACACTCATGGCCTTTGGTCAAAAACGACCGGCCATAGGAAATGAATGGGAAATATATGAATGGCAAAAATATGAAAATACAGAGTTTTTATGTGCGTACAATCTACAAATCAGCCACGATGCAGAAAAAAAGCATAACACAGTGAAGGGGTGAATCTCTAAAACATCACGAGTGCAAAACAGACAAACACACACACTTATACACCCATAAACACACACACACACACACAAAAGAACGTGTGTCATTGTAAAAGCAAATTTTGGGAAATGTGTGAAAAAATCAATTATCCACAATGTAAGAAAAAAAGCACACAGCAATGAAAGCATGAGACTGTAAGCCATCAAGGTTGCAAAATAAACACCCCCCGGACCCCACACACACACACACAAACACATTGAGAAATATGAGACTGGTGAGACTGTAACAGAGAAAATGTAGAATATATGAATAAAAAAATTAGACAATGGGTCCAAAATGCAAAAGTCACACACTATGTATCTCTCTTGAACACACACACACACACACACACACACACACACACACACACACCGAACTATGAGACTGGTGAGACTGTAACAGAGAACATTTTGAGATTGTGAAATAAAAAAATATCAAAAATAAGGGGAAGACATTGTAACACATCTAAAATTCAAAAGTCACACACTGTGTCTCTCTTGAACGCTCACACACACTCGCACACAGAGTAAGATCATGAGCATTGTGCACAAAGATCCAACAGTGAGTAAACGAGAAGACAGGAAAACAGAGATGATCTTATTACAACAGGACCAAAAGTGAAGTAGATAATCTTGATTCTTGAAGGTATTTGCTGCTTTGATTTTTTTTCTTGCTGATAATAACAATTATTATTGAAATTAAAATTAAAAAAAAGTATTTTATACAATTATGAAATAAAAAAATATTTTTATATAAAAAAAATAAATAAAATAAATAAAAAAAAATATATATATATATATATATATATATATACATATATGTAATATGTAAATATAGTTTGGGTGATATTTAAAACACTTATTTATTTTTATTTCTCTATTTGCCATTTACTTTTTGATAATTATACCTTTTCTGTTATTTTGTTCATAATTGCTGTTGCCTTTTGAAGATGAGTTACTGTTCATTGGATTGTACAAAAATTAGATTTAATTAAAACCTTTATTATAAAAGGCTTATAAAAAATTTTTATGACTTAATGAATTGCATTTCTATTAAATTAGAATTAAAACAATGGGTAACAAAATGCCTACCATTTGTTCTCTCTTTCTAACGCAATGCTCAGGTTTGACTGTATTATAAAGTAAAACTGGCACTTCAACTTACCATTTAAACCAAACAAATAAACAAAAAAATTTACAAAAGTAGTATGAGAATCTCTTAATATATATTCAAACCCACAACCTGAAAAAAATAAGCAAATTATGTGCAAAAACAACTGGGGAATTCACAAGCCTTTCTACAGAGAGCTGTACATCCATCTAGTGGTTACACTATGATATTGCATGATATTTATGCTCACTACTCCCACCAGATGGCACCAATCTGATTAAAAAAAAAAATGTTCTATAGGTCTAGTCTCTACTTTAACCTAAAATACAGCATTAATTAAAAAATAATAAAAATTACATATATATAAATTTTCTATTATATTCAATGGGAAAAAATAGATCATAATTATTGCATAGATATTCATTATTATCATAAAATTCTCTCAAAACACCAAAAATAAAAATAAAAAATATTATTGAACAAAAATAAATTTCATTGGTTTTACTGAAAAAAGAAAAAAAATTATTTCAGGGGTCCGGTCACTTATGACCGGGAAGGCCAAGAGTGTGACTGGAAAACGAAGAACACCAGAGGGTTAATCTGACAGTGAGAGGGAGGGATTTCTTAAAGCCGTGAAGTCAGTGTCATCAAACACATCATAAGATACATTTAGATTTTATTACTAATCATCTGCATGGGTCATTGGTGCTTTGACCTTGACGATTGCAGCTTGTGGCTAAGTTTATTATTATTTTTATATAAATTTTTTTTTGCTGCTTCAAGAAGCACAAAAAAAAAAAAAAAGGCACCTAACCGCAAATAAACAGGATATGTGTGAGAGCAGCTTGGTTTGTTTTTTCAGTCTCATTATAATTGGGACTTTGGACAGATATATTCTGATCACAAATTCAAACACATTTTCTTGAGTGAACTTTTTGTTTAGACAGCTGTGTACTTAAATTTAAATTTAGCATTATTCATTGTCTCACTCAAAATACCATTCAAAAGTTTGGGGTCAGTCATTTTTAAATTGATAAAATAAAAATTTATAATATTTACAAAAGATATTTTATTTATAATAAATGCTCAACTTTTGATTTTTTTTTATATTCATCAAAAAATCCTTAAAAATATATCACAGTACGTATTAGCATATTAGAATTATTTCTAAAGAGTCATGTGACACCAAAGGCTGGAGAAATGGGTCCTGAAATTTCAGCTTTGCCATCAGAGGAATACATTTAATTTTATATATATTAGGGGTGTAAATCGGACAGCAGTTCATCATGATACGATATTGATTGTTTCAGCCAGCGATACGATATTTGCCGAAACCTCAACTTCTGCGATATGATTACGATTCAGCGCTGCATCGATTTATTTATTTATTGACATTTAGATATTATGTGCCAAGTTTGCACAACCAATTACCTTTTAATTAACTCACAAATGCATAACCAAAATATATAACATGAATGTTTAATTAAACTATTTGAACATTGCACACCCTCTCCCATTTGGGCCATTTACAACAGAAGAGTTAATTTGCAAAAACGGATAGCTATTAATCAAACTGCAGCTGGGTTGTTTTGATTAAGTAATAATAGCTAAAAAAAATTCAGGTTACTTACAAAATTAAAGCTAATTCAAAGTATGTTTTTTTTTATATATTAAAAGTTCGTTTTTTTTTTAGCAAAAGCAGATAACCCCAACAGTCGTTTTTTTGGGCAAAAGCAGATAACTCCACATTTTGTGTTTCAGAGTTAAACAAAACCAAGTAATTGCTATGATATATAACAAAACACTCAGTTAATCTTTGTAACGTTAATCTCCTCTGCTGACATAGACGCCTGACAAACTTTATTGTTGTGATTGCACGCAATACAGGGAGCTTTTCCCTCACCACTGTAACGTGCTGCTTTAGCAAGGTTCCTGACTAGCAGCCTTGACACCTGACCTGAATACTACTAATAATAATAATAATAACTTTAATTTATATAGCGCCTTTCACGAAACCCAAGGACGCTTAACAAAAAAGAGGAGGGGGGAGGGGGATAAAAGACGAGAGGTGTGAAGCCAGGGTAGCTAGAGCCCATAGGCCTCAGTGAATAAGTGTGTTTTAAGCTGGTTTTTAAAGGTTATTAGAGAGGAGGCAGAGCGGATGGCAAGTGGAAGCTTGTTCCAGAGTGATGGTGCACCAACACAGAAGGCTCTGTCACCAAATGTCCGAAGCCTGGACTTAGGGACAGCAAGCAGGTCCTTTTCAGAGGACCGCAGGGACCGTGACTGTGAGTAAGGATGGAGTAGATCAGTAAGGTACTGGGGTGCGAGTCCATGGAGAGACTTGTAGATCAGAAGAAGGATTTTATATTTGATCCGGAACTTCAGAAGCTTTTTCAGAATGGGAGTGATGTGAAGTCCAAATTTCGTGTGGGTGAGCATCCTAGCCGCAGAGTTCTGGATATATTGTAGTCTGTCAGTGGGCAGACCAAACAGGATACCGTTACAATAGTCAAGTCTGGAGGTGATGAAGGAGTGGATGAGGGTCTCAGCAACAGAGTTGGAGAGGCACTGTCGAAGTCTGGAGATGTTCTTAAGATGGTAATTACTAAAGATACTGCACGCTGATTCGGTAAAACGGACTTATCGGGTTGTGTTTACAAACAAAAAGGGTGCTTGTCAGTTTCTGCTGTAAAACATGAACTTGCGATGCCTTGACAGTGGACAATACCGGCTTTTGTGACAAAATGTGTTTAGGGTTCAGTCAATCTTGTCAGGTCTATTTCAGCTGAGGAGATTAACGTTGCAAAGACACACTGGCAGACACTATGGTGAGTAAACGAAAATGTGCGCTCTGGCGGAAATGCAATAGATGGACGTTATGTGAGGATGTGGAGAGTGTCAAAATAAAGGTACCTCATTTCGATATTTTACGCATCAATGGATTGTATCGTTAGACGTTTGATCGAGGTTTTGATCCATATCGATGTATTGTTACACCCGACATATATACACGCATATATATATATATATATATATATATATATATACACACACACATGTACATATAATGTCAGAGTGTCTGTTTGTTTTACCCAGAAAAGGCTGTGAAGTGGGCCTAACTTCTGGCTATCAATTAGTCATGAGAAAAGAATCACCTAGCAATAAGCATTTTCTCCATCAAAAATGTCAGTCAAAATCTAAACTTCATTTGTCTAGTCCGGCATTGCTTTGATGTCTCTTTTCATTCGTATGAGCTCTAGTCTCAGTTTGCTTGTAGCATAATAATTATGAATTATCTGTGCAGGATTGCTAATGCGACTTCCGTTCCATGGGTCTCATTCATGAAACATTCGTAAATATACAAGTAAATATGTGAGTGATTTGCGCGTAAAGAGACCTTCCCGAAAACTCTTCTCCCGATTCACAAATACTTCGTAAACGTCAGATGTGATAGTGAAATGTGTGTGTGTGTGTGTTAATGAATTCCAACCAGTTGTAAATGGGACGCGCGTGCACGCTCATTTCCAATTACCATAAATCCCGCCCATTATATCAGACTGACAACTATATATGGGCATCATATTATGACACCAAACGAAGGATATCAACATGTCTTGTCTTCTCAAAAGCGAATGAAAAAGAAAAATCTCTCAAATGCAGAAATTGAAGTTTTATTATCATAAGTTCATTCAAACCGGCACATTTTATTTTCAAGCGTAGCCTACATGGCACATCAGGTTCTAAAAAAAGGAAGCTTGGCAGCATTTTACAGATGCAGTTAATAGAGTTTCATCTGTTAATCGAACAGTCCCAGAAATGGTTCGACGTGAAGCTTGACTGCAAAAAACTAATTAGTTCACTTCAAAAAAAAAAAAAAAATGCTATTACTGGCTCTCATAATAAAAGTAAAAAGAAAACCCGTATGTAATTACTATATATATAATATATATATATATATAATCTTTTTTCAAAATGCTTTGTAAATATGTACCCGATTAAGGTGAATTGAAATCCAGCCTTATTAATGAGCAAAACGTTTGGATGTTAAATGCACTATTTACGCGTGGCTGGGAGCAGGTGTAGATTTCTTTCATACCAACAGTAACATTTGGAAGATACGAACATTTTAATGAATTGGAAAATTTACGCCAGAACCACTTTACACACGATTTACACAAAAATTCGTTCTGCTCGTGTTTCATGAATGAGACCCCATGAGCGCTGAGTCTGGATCTCTGATCTCAGTACTTCTGCTTCCACTGTACTGTTAAAGCAAGAGATCTTGGGCCAGAGCTGCACTAGAGGGACTCTCCCTGCAATTAGTGCATTGTAAGTATGTAACTTCTATTGGTGTTGCTCTAATTTTCACCACCCTGCTGCTATAATCAGGGACCAAGAGACTGGCAGAGTACAGTCTAGTCAAACAACGACTCCAGCATAATCAATGAACATGCTGAAAGCTCTAACACTCTGACTCAACAAAATTGGACCGCAAGACCAAAGCAAACAGGCCCATTTTCAGCTGGAAAGGCTGGTCCCATAATACTGTGCTTTAAGGTCTATTCATAAGATTTCCATCAGGTAAAAACACAAACATGCTTTGTTCTCGCTGGATGGCAACTTAAAAATGATTCTGTGGGCAATATGCATCAATCTCAGCTTGAATGCCGTGTTGTGTTGTGAGAATCACAACACCAACAAGTTCATCTTCCTTTTATAGTCAACATGTTCATTCAATTATCACAGCAGAGCATAAACTCATTCAGGGGACCATAATTAACCACATCTTATAAAAGAACATTTCAAAATGCAATGTTTGCATCTCTCCAGTCACTCAAACCTAACCAGATACTAAAGAACCTAAGATGTATGCTTTTGTGCTAAACTTACCCAGCATCCTGTGCTTCATGGGCTCGGATGACAGATAATAAGTTGTTGTGTTGTAGAAAGTCACAAACAGCAGGATAACTACAAGAATGAAGAAAGAGAAAAATCAGTTGTAAAATACAGCATAAAGGCAATTGGACTTGGCTTCTAGTTTTAGTTCTGGGGTGCAATTTAATTTAATAATGTTCAAGATACAAGAACACCATGGTCATCATACTACTGTCACAGTAAGGAAATTTAAAAGATGGCCAACGTACTGTATGTGTGTAAAGGATGTAAAAAATCTTGCTATAATTTACCTCCTCCCTCAATGGGCAACAACACTGTTGAATTAATTTTATTTAAATGTATGTTTATGAATACGGATCATTTAAAGTCCCCCTGCATTCAATAATTGTATCCCTTAATCCTCATCTTTGATCACCAAAATTACATATTTAAACATGTTTTCCCTGTGGAAAAAAAATGTCTTTACGCCTTAAAATAGCTTGAATGTAACTACACTCTTGCTTAATTTAGTACACAGATCCATGATTATACAAATTAGCCCCACCTCCACTCAGATGAGCTCGGACTGCCTGATCCACTCAGACAACTTTTCTTTAGTAAATGCTACACAATGACAAGTGGAAACTATGGGTTAATTCAGCCATATATGTTTGAACCAGAAACTGATTCAGAAGAAGATATCCAGAGTTATTTATACTGGGTCATCTGCAAGTCAAAGTATCAGAATGGTAATGCATTTTATGTATCGCTCACCATAAAGTCAGACACATTTTTGCTTGACTACATTATCAAACAGCTAATAATGTGTTGCTACTGTTACACAAACCATGTTCCCATTCACCATCTCAGTCTGCCTTCTAAAAATTCTAAATGCCATCTTAGAACATTAGTGGAGAAAGGCATATAGTTCATTATAACATTGCAATATGCATAAAATACATAATTACCCCGCTTTATTGCTAAATGTACAATATTTTTCATATCAACAGAAAAATACTGAGATAACCTGGCTTCACTTGAGACTCCCCTGCTTTGCAGATTAGGTTAGCATGATATGCTAAAGTCTGCCTGCATGTTGATAGGATTGGTTACAACATATGTGTGATGACAAGAACAAAGGCGGTTTCAAGACTGTCTTTGATTCACTGCGGTATTAAGGAGAAAATACTCCGCAATGGAGTTGACATGAATTTGCAAATGGTTTGCTCAGTTGGGGATATTCAAATGAATTAACCAATCATTAATACCATTGATCAGCTCTACCAAATGTGGATAGTGATACTGTGAAGCTGCTTTGATGCAATCTATATTGTGAAAAGCGCTATATAAATATACTTGACTTGACAAATTATTGTATGCTCATGTGACATTGCCATGCTGCACAGTCATAAAAACATTGAATATGGTTTTAAGCTATGCAGTTTAAAAACAGGTGATTTTAAACCACTAAAACACATTAAGCAGCAAAAGAGAACTCATTTCTGTATGTGCATAAGTTGCTCTAACAATAAAGTTTGTATTGAATTTAGCTCTTTTTGGTGCCTTATTGAGCTTGAACAGTCAAATACCCACACTTATGTATCAAAAGCCCATCTTTGTGAGTGTCCTAGTAAACAGTTTGTCTTAAGTGAACATAAATAGTTGAGAAAGAAAATTAATGTGTATCAGTATATTAGATCAGTGCATTCATTCTTAGTGAGAGTAGCCTATACCTGCTGAAGTTTGTCATTAATGTTAATCAAACAACAAAATCTCTCACTGCTCATGACCGAATCACTTAATTTACACAGAGAATACTATGCAGTGTTTTTTGTACATTTGATTACTTTATAAATTGTATGTAGTATTTCTTATTTCTTGTGTTTGAAGTTTTTCAAATAGGTCTATTTCATTCGTGTCTTTGTTCAGTAATTTTTGTCCTTTTGATTGTAATTAGTTTCTTTGTTCTTATTTTATAACTGACTGTTCACTTGTCTTCAATAAGTCTTTTTTTAAACTTATGTTAGTTAGGCAAGTATTAGTTTTTTTGAGAAATTCATTTTTAAAGCAAAACTAACTAGAGGGAGATTGGGGATGGAGCATCAGTATCTGAAGTAAACCTTAGAAGTAGCTGAATCAGTAACTTAACTTTAAATAAACACTTGAACATGTACTACACAATCATATTATTAGTTCTTTAGTTATTAGTTCTATTAGTTGATGTCATATACAAAAAAGAATAATCATTTTGAATAAAGTGAACATTTAAAGTGACAACTACATTAGATTGTTTTACTTTCAGGATTTAAAATTTGGCATAAAAACAATTACTTTGTCTGTGTTTGTGTTAGTGTTCGTGTGCTGTATTGCTATGTTCCTATCCACCTAGTATTTTATGTGAATTTTGGGATATCACATTTAAAAAAACACTGGACAGAAACGGCTAGATGCGTTCTAATTCAAATAATTTGCCCACAAAACATTTTGATTTGATGTTGGCAAAAATTTAAAGCATCAAATTAAACTATAGAAACTTCTGGTTTTACATGTCAAATAATTGTATCTAAAATACAATGATTGCTAGGCAAAAACTAATCTTGATAATTTTTTTCCCTTTATTTCCTGAAAATCTGTTTTTTGGTCATACAATCTACAATGTTCCTCAGTGTCACATGCCACTCATCCTGTAAGTTCAAAAAGGTGATGGTAAATGCATGCTACTCTTGGTTACACTTTATTTTAAGGTGACATAGTTACATTGTGGGCAGCACTGTGGCTCAGTGGTTAGTGTTGCAAGAAGGTCCCCAGTTCGAGCCCCGGCTGAGCCAGAAGTCCTTTCTGTGTGGAGTTTGCATGTTCTCCCCGTGTCATCGTGGGTTTCCTCCGGGTACTCCAGAGACATGCAGGTGAATTGGACAGTCAAAATTGCATGTCTATGATTGTGTGTGTGAGAGCCCTGTGATGGACTGGCCATCTGTCCAGGGTACTTTCCCCCTGCCTCTGGCCTAAGAAACTGGAATAGACTCCAGCCCTATGACTAGAAAGGTTGTCTAAGGAATAGAGAGTGAGTTACATTGTACTTACTCAAATAAGTACTGAGTAATATTAATTAACTACATGTACTTGCTATAGAGTTGCGTTTAGGGTAAGTTACTTGTAATTATGCATCATTTACAGTTATTACTACAGTAAGTACATGTAGTGATGTGTAGCTACGTCACCTTAAAATAAAGTGGGTTACACTTTATTTTAAGGTGTCCTTTTTAGAGTTTAATTATACATTTAAGTACTGAGTAATATTAATGAACGACATGTACTTACTATAGGGTTAGGAAAATGGGTTGGTTTAGGGTTAGTTGCATGTAATTATGCATAATTTATAGTTATTACTACAGTAACTATATGTAACATCTGTAACAAAGACACTGTAAAATAAAGTGTTACCATAAAGTGTTAGCCAGCTCTTTTCTGACTTGTCAAACTAACAGTTATAACTGACCTTGAGTTAAAACGATCCACCTATATTGTGACACATACTGTATTGTTGCCGTGAAATATAATTGCTCATATCGTGAAGGTTTTGGTCATATCGTCCACCCCTAATCTGATCTAATGTAATTTCAGCAGAACTTCATCTGAGTAGTTAACAGGACCTTTCAAACCCATTGTCACTTGTCTTAGTCAATGATATACAGTGCTTAGCATAAATGAACATAGACATGCTAAAGTTGACTAAAAAGAGGAATAAAAAATCATCCTTTGGTAATTTATCTTAATGCCTTAATTAAAAAAAATGGGGAAGACTCCAACCTTTAAGGACACCAATTTTCTTTGTGAATTAATAATGCATCATCATTAAATAAATGTTCTTTCTTAAAATACAGGGGGCATAACTCAGGACACCCCTGATACTATGCATCCTGATAAAGTTCCCTTGGCCTTTGAAATTAGAATAGTCCCACATCATCACATACCCTTCACCATACCTAGATTGGCATGGTTTTATTTCAGTTAGCCTAATAGCTGGTTTGATTTGCATTGAGAGATGATCTTATGGAAAGTACCCCATGCCAATCAATGATGATGTGGGGCTATTTTAATTCCAAAGGCCAAGGGAACTTTATCAGGATACATAGTATCCTGGATTTCTGAAATAACTGGCCTTTAAAAATAAAAATCTGCCCGTCTCTATGAGAATTTAACATAGGGGTGTACTGACTTATGCCCCCTGTATTTTAAGGAAAAACATGCATTTATTTATGATACATTATTCATTCACAAAGAAAATTGGTGTCCTTAAAGGTTGGATTTTTCCTCATTTTTTTAAAGTAAGGCATTAAGATCAATTTCCAAAAGATGATTTTTTTATTCCTCTTTTTAGTCAACTTGCGACCCAACTGAAATGTTTTTTCTTAAGGTTACAGTGCGTGCATAATTATTAAGCGATATTCTGATCATATATTTAAAGTACATTTTACTAATTCCAAACCACATCAATCTTAATAACTACCATTCATTTTGTATATAATCATTTATGAGTGGCATATTGAGCAGCCATATCACCCTGTAGCCCAAGACTGGTTGCCCACTGAAGCTAACGGCACTTTTCCACTGCATGGTACGGCTCGGTTTGGCTCGGTACGGTTCGACTCAGCGTGGAGCGGTTCGGCTCGCTTCGCTTTCCACTGCATGGTACGGCTCGGTTTGGCTCGGTACGGTCCAACTCAGCGTGGAGCGGTTCGGCTCGCTTCGCTTTTCCAGTGCGTGGTACGACTCGACTTCGCTTTAGCTTGGTTGCTTTTCCACTGCAGTTAGTACTGGTTCTAAGTGGGTGGGACTGATCGTTATAGTTGCACCTCGTCCACTGACCACGATTCAGCCATTTCTTTTTTAAAGTTTTCATCTTCATTTTTCAAGCAAGTAGTACTTTAAAAACAGGTGCTACAGTGCTGGCTGTTGTCTACTGGCTATTTAAATCTAGCGGGTTTAGTGTCTCGTGTCACAAATACAATGACGCTGGTAGAGACAATTCTGTCTGACCAATCAGTGATCTGCAGTGTTTTCACGTCACATTTTAGTATCGGTACAGTACGATTGGAACCTCAACAGACCAGGTACCATTTAAAGCGAGCCGAAGCGAGCCGTACCATGCAGTGGAAATGCGCCATAAGTGAGCCGTACCGAACCGAGCCGTATCGTACCATGCAGTGGAAAAGCGCCAAAGTGTGCCGACCGTACCATGCAGTGGAAAAGCGCCAAAGTGTGCCGATCGTACCATGCAGTGGAAAAGCACCATAAGCATTAGTATATATACTAATTGGCTTCATTACTGTCTCCTCTCCACCAAGTAAAAAGAAAAAATGTGATCAGAACATAATATGAACAGAAAATTTACTTGGCTAATAATTATGCAAGCACTGTATATTAATAAATAATATACATTGTACAATGTAAACAGACCATCTAAAAAAAAAATAAAAAAAAAACACATACAAGACATATGTTTTTCAAACATTTGTTGTCAGGGTCCAAATCTGAGCTGATGTCTGGACATCGGATGTAAGAATTAAACCTGCTATTCTTCTCTTGCATTTACTGCTTGCGATCTCTTTCTATCACCAACTAAAGGTCATATCAAGCTTCCAAGTCCTATTTACACCTATTGAAACTATGTAGCCTATTGAAAATCTGACCTCATATCATCTGATACAATAACTTTTTATATCAACAGAGACAGTGATATTTCCATCAGTCCTTTCTTTGGAGAAGTTACCTGATAACTAAATTCACACAACCAATTTCATTCTGCTGCCATTCTATAGCATGCAGGCGCATGACATCCTCCTTATTGAGGCAAATCCAACACACAACATAATAACTCATCTTTATTTAACAGTCACTAGAGAATCAAACAATACAGCACCACTGGATAATGATTCTTACTTCTTATATTCGTGCTCATAGACATATGTATGCCATTTCTATTCTGTGATATGGAGGGTTTCAGAAAGACAGAGGAGGCAGGAAATATCTGAATATACCCAATTTTTTTAATCTAACTGGCATGCCAATTCACTTATTCATCTCATTGTGCAATATGCTCACATAACACACTATAAGAATTATTACAATGAATATCATATCATGAAATGCATAACATTTAAATGTTAAAATATTTTTTTTGTAAAGTGCTTTGCGGTTTCCTCTTTGATGTGCTTTTGGTACCTGTAGAAATAGGAGCAGCCTCTCACTGTGTTGTGTGTGAAATGTTCCTGGGTCTTCTCATTCCCAAAGTCCTCTAGCGGGTCCGACCAAAGCAAGTCACACATTGGTCCATATGCGGGAGGCTCTTTGAATCTGTCTAACTGGAAAAGGTAAATACACTATATACTACAGAGTACTCCCGGGTTAGATAAAGCATCATTATTAAAAGAAAAAAAATCTGTATATTGTGGACCCTTTTTTAATTACTATATGGCCACATAAGAAAAACATAGCATTTTGCAAGATTAAATAGTCTAAACCCATTTTACCAAAGTTTTATCTGATTTAGAGCCAGATAAACAGGGCAAATTAGCGTGACAGTGCAATTCCAAAACAGCGCTGATAGGAGTGGAAAGTTCAGCGCATGATCTACTGACATTAGCGTCTGGTTTAAGACATGTTTTTTTGGGTGGTAAATAATGGCACAAATGCCAGTAAATTGTCAAGTGCAAACCTTATTAGTAAGTCACCTTGCGTCATGATTAATTTAAATACTATCCTCAATAAATTTTGTATCTAAAAGGGAAAGTCATTAATAATGATGTATATTTTTTCACTGCGTGTCTTTAGTAAATCTTGACCGTAGGTTTTTATTGCCAAAAGAAGGTTTTGCGCTGGCACAAGCACATGCTTTAAAGATATACTATAGAGGTATTGCTGTTGGATTAAGGTTAATATACTGCCAGTCACTGTCAATGCAAAGTTAATATTTTTTTACAAGGCTAATACGTCCTTTTTGATAACAGCTTGGGCATCTAAAAAAAGATTCCATTGCATATAAACTACATAAGCAGTGGAACAAATTATTCTAAATAATCCTCAGATTAAATCTAAACTGAATTAAGAGCTCAGTGTAGATTATAAGAATTAAGAACTGAATTGGTTAAGGAATTCCCCCTAATCATCATCAGAGTCTTGGATCTCAGTCATGATAGCAGCTGGGCTTTGACTAAATCACCTCATATTTGTGTAGTTGCTTTTCTAATAGTATTTATTTTTTCACTTAGGAAGGGAATGGGGAGGGAAAGGTAAAAATGTTGCTCCTACTGATAAAAGTCATATTTAAGAGAAAGAAACACAATATAATGGCTTTTTAACCTCCTGAGACCCGAGAGTTTGCCTGGTGTGCATTTTATAATTGTTCTTGCTATTTGGGATAAGTAGGACCTAATAAATATAATAACTAAAATTTGTTTTTGTACAAGAAGTAGTTTTTGCAGAAAATGATGTCCTCATGTGAGGACAGTGGGTCTATGATTTGATGTCCTCATGTGAGGACACAGTACTAGCAATAAAAAAAAAAACTTAAATGGTTGTAATTCAAGAATGCTTTGGAATATAGACATATGGTTGGTCTTGTTTTTAAGACATTTGCCAGATTATTGTAGAAGTGAAATAAATTATGAAAGTGAAACAGAAAAAAAGTTAAATAAGTTTGAGTTTATGAAAATACAGAATGTAAAAATATAATTATTTATAATTTATATAAAATATATATATTATAAAATATATTTTACTCTAAAACTGCTAGAAAATTAAAGCCAAAAATCTAAACAAGTTGTGTTCCAAATTTTAGGTTGATATCTCAAAAAATGAGCTTTCAGTAAGATTTAATTTGGGCGTAGTGCCAAACTTTTTCACTAGATGGACAGCCAGCTTCCTTACTGACCATATAAGGGCGCCTCCATTTTCATATGTTTTGAGTGATCTGAACCATGTCTTTCCATAATTTCATACAATTTATTAAGTATACATCCTATTCAGAAATAGTATGGGTGTTTTGGCAGTATTTGATTTGATTTCAACCTCTAATAAACATAAAAAGAGCACATCACAAATGTGCTCTTTTTGCCGCATCACAAATCGAGAATTCATAATATTTAGGGCCCGAGCACCGATGGTGTGAGGACCCTCTTGGAATTGCTCTGTTTATTATTAGGGCCCAAGCCTGAAAAGGCGAAGGCCCTATTGTTTTCCTAAGGATTATTAGGGCCCAAGCCTGAAAAGGCGAAGGCCCTATTGTTTTCCTAAGGATTATTAGGGCCCAAGCCTGAAAAGGCGAAGGCCCTATTGTTTTCCTAAGGATTATTTATTATTCTTTTTATTATTATTATTCTTCTTATTATTTTACTACCTTTTTGGCACTTTTGGGGCCCTTAACGTGCTCGAAAACTCTGGAAACTTTGCACACAGATCAGAACCCGCGGCCATCAGGGCCGGGCTGAAGCTGGTACCCGGGCGTGGCAGGGGGGCTCGACAGCGCCCCCTGGAACGGGTTTTGAACACTTGTCCATATATCAAACACGCTTGCATGTAATAATCTGAAACTCGGTACACTTATAGATCTCATCGGGCCGAACAACTTTCGCGCTCTAAGTTTTACGTCAGCCCAACAGGAAGTCGGTTATTATGGGTTTGGAAAGTCATTTTCTATATTTTTCTTACGACTATTTGGGCAATTTTGGGGCCCTTAACATGCTCAAAAACTCTTGAAACTTTGCACATGGGTCAGAACCCGTGGCCATCAGGGCTGGGCTGAAGCTGGTACCTGGGCGTGGCAGGGGGGCTCGACAGCGCCCCCTGGAACGGGGTCCGAAAACTTGGTCCATAAATCAAACACGCTTGCATGTAATAATATGAAACTCGGTACACATATAGATCTCATCGGTTCATATATCCTTTGTACTTTTACTTTTTACCCCAGCCCAACAGGAAGTCGTCTATTAAGGGTTGTTTGGAAAACGCATGCAATGGAATTCGATATACTCCTCCTAGAGAATTCAACCAATCGCCACGAAACTCGGTCAGCATGAAGTCAAGAGATTGACGATGAAAAGTTGCGAGGGGATTTTTGATATCTCGAACGGTTTGGCCGTGGGGAGGAAACGAATTTATGGCGAATAATGGAAACAGGAAGTGTGTTATAACTTCTGCATACATTAACTGATCTTGATGAAACTTCAGCAGTGTGTTTGTTGTAAGAGTCCGATCACATGGATGTGACTATTGTGAGTCAATGTTATAGCGCCACCAACTGGCAGCAGGAAGTGTGTCACTTTCAAAATGCTTTGAAATCACCCTCTTATTTTTACCCGATTTGCTTCAAACTTTATGTGTATAATGTAAACACACGCCAGATGTAGACTTGTGAAAGGATTATTGATATGGATGTTTCTGAGAATTTTCTCTCCCTCTCTCTCTGTCTCTGTGTGTGAGGGATTTGTCTATTGCTTTTAATGGATTTCAAGGTTTCAAGGGCTTTTGGGGCTCTTAACGTGCTCAAAAACGCTTGAAATTTTGCACACAGGTCAGAACCCACGGCCATCAGGGCCGGGCTGAAGCTGGTACCCGGGCGTGGCAGGGGGGCTCAACAGCGCCCCCTTGAACGGGGTCCGACAATTTGGTCCATATATCCAACACGCTTGCATGAATTAATATGAAACTCAGTACACATATAGATCTCATCGGGTTGAACATCTTACCCCCGGTCAAGTTTTACGCCAGTCCAACAGGAAGTCGGCTATTATGGGTTGTTTGGAAAACGCTTGCTGTGGAATGTGAAGTACTACTCCTAGGCAATTCATTCAATCATCGCCAAACTCGGTGTGCATGAAGTCAAGACATTGAGGATGCTAAATTGCGGACGGATTTTTGATATCTCGAACGGTTTGGCCGTGGCGAGGAAATGAATTTTCATGACTAAAAAAGGACATATAAAGTGTGTTATAACTTAGTTAGTTTCACCTACAGTTACAAAACTCAGCGTGTATATTCTTCTCTTCAAGCCAAACAACTTTCTAATTTAAAGTCATTATCTCCGACCCTCAGAAAGTCAGATATTGTGGTTTGAATGTGGATTTCTTGAAATGGTATCTCTCTCTGTCTCTCTCTGACAGAGAGAGGGCCTCCTCCCATTCTGTGTGTGTGTGTGTGTGTGTGGCTGTCTGTGTGGGGAGGGAGGGAGGGGGAGGGAGGGGTGGTGTCTGTGTTTATGTGTGTGTGTATGTGTGTGGCTGTCTGTCTGTTACAG